>BQNB010015213.1:0-54186 GCA_026074375.1 Tanacetum coccineum | reverse complement strand
TTAGGCATTATTTTTATCAACAATATGCTAGACTTGAGAGATAAAGTTAGTAATCATGCAATATTTCATGTTGGAGATGGGAAATCTATTTCAACCTGGTATGATAAATGGTGCAGTTTGGGGCCTTTGTCTAGCTTTATTCCAAACAAGGCTATTTTTGGCCTGAGGAATGGATTGCTAAATTTCCTCAATTAATGTCTATTAAGGTTCCTATGTTGAATGATAGAATTGATGGTGTGAAGTGGATGGATAGAAATAACCAAACCTGCATGTTTTCTAGTAAAAGTGTATGGCTAACATTGAGGGATGAATGGCCTAAGGTCAACTGGAAACATATTGTCTAGTTCTCTCAATGTAATCCTAAATAAGCTCTAATACTATGGATGGCAATTCAAGGTAAATTATTGACCCAAGACAGGATGATATGGATTCAAAATTAGGGACTTGAAGTGCAGTTTATGCAAGTCTTGCCCTAATAGTCATGATCATCTTTTCTTCAATTGTCAATATGCAATGAATATATGGCACAAAATTGCTCCAAAAGGTAAAATGCTAAGTGGGATGCAGAGTCTAAGCAATGTGACCAGACTAATGGAGGCCAGGCATTCAAGATAAGCATGTACTATAATCATAAGCATTCAAGATAAGCATGTATGATAAGCATTAAGGATAAAAAAAAGACTTACCTTTACCCATCTTGTTGATCAACTGCTGCTTTGATTAAAATTAGGGTTCCTAAGATGTACAAAGTGAGTAAAACAAACTGTAAAGGGTGGGTGAGATTTATAAGGGCAATGGGTAGTTGTGAATAAATTTACAAATTGTTTAGTGTAAATGGCGGGAGTTTGAGGAGGAAATAGATTCGTGGTGTTGCAATGTTGGTCCTTAGGGTATTATTCTATGTGAACTGACGATTATACCCTCGACGTGAAGAAAATATAACAAAATTTTGGATAGAGTTATGGTCAAAGGACTGGTCAACTCAAAATGGAAAACTACAGGGACGATCAGTGTAATTTTTGAACTTTTAGGACGAAACCTGCAATTTCGGGACAACCACAAGGACGATCTATGTATTTAACTCTATATATAATGAACTTGCTTTATTTGTAAAGAAACACGAAAAAAACCAAAACCCGGCCGGGTTGACCTCGAGTCACTTCAAACCCGACGGGTCTAACCGGGTTTCGAAAATATAGAACCCGGTTTGATTTAACCCGTTTTTTCAACCAGAACCGATTGAATCTGTCGAATCGAACGAGATTTCATAACATTTAACAATAGTATAGCATTCTGTCTACAAGGTAAAATTGAGTCATTTTATTAGTCAACAAAAAGTCATAATTGAAAATTTGAGTTGATTTGATAAAACATATCCATATTTCATTCAACAAAATAATATGTATAAAAACACATGTGTCAATTTAATAAAAAAAACAAGATAATTATTAAACTTTTAACTATGAAATTTTAAATAAATTATACATACTTATTAAAATCCATGTTGTTTAATAAATTTATAAATTTAATAAATATCCTTAAATATTATACCCCTTATAATTTATATTTTTTAATAAAAAGTAACATATATGTGAGTTAGGATCAAATGAGAAGTTTTCTTAAAATAAGAAGGATAAGAAGTAACTATAATCGCATATACGAGATGCACCGACTTAAATTAGACGCATCTCTATAATCTTAGATGCATTATAACGCATTTCAAGCTTTTAATTAGATGCATATACATATATTAGATGCATTTCATGATTTCTCATGTTTTGTGTTCCTCTGCATAGTGCTAAAATCATGAAAATCAATTTGCACCATCTACACATCAAATTAACTTTCGAAACTCGAAATGGTGCATCTAAATGAATAGAAATGCATCTAATGCAAGTCGTTGCATCTCAAATGTGTGGTTTTAGTCACTTCTCACCACTTCTTATTTTAATTTACTTCTCACTGGATCCCTACTCTATATATATATATATATATATATATATATATATATATATATATATATATATATATATATATATAGAGAGAGAGAGAGAGAGAGAGAGAGAGAGAGGACCGGTTTTCAAAACATTGGTTGTTCCAAAAAGAAAATGTAGATAAATCATTTTCATATAAAATGGTTGTAACTTCCGTATGTGAAATGTTATATGTAACGAAAATTCCAACAAGTAACTAACAGGAAGATAACTAGAACCCATTTTGCCACAAAATCTTTAATTAATAAGAAAACAACTAAAACCAATATTTAGTTAACTTATATGTTCGAAAAATCAGACCAACACGACATGAGTTTGTCTAGTAAAACTTACGTACGGTAGATAAATTTTTTGAAAATTACATACGTAAAATGATTGCATGCGAGTTTTCATAAGTTGTTAAAATATCAATTTCATTTATTCACATGTAAATGGTATAGACCTAAACCCGACTTGATCCGACCCGACTAACCAGAGCTGAAATAGAGTCGGATTCGGGTATGTTATATTTAACCGCGACCCGAATCGGTTGAAACTGTTGGAATGTGGTAGTTGGATCCGCGTGTTATGCGACTAGAAGTACGTGAGCCTATTGGGGCACATACGTTAAAACACATAGACTACGTTTATTGTTAAATATACTTCACGTAATAAGTTTAAATAGTCGTTATAGTTTATAACTAACTTAACGGATATTTAAATATGTAAACCAATGGGACTAAATCGACTAAACACAAACTTTGTGGGTGCCTAATGTTTAGCCGGCCCATACGTGAGTGAGAGAGAGGTGTTTGGGTCGGTTTAGGAGAGGAAAAAAAGGAAGGGATTGTGGTTTTCTTGTTCACCAAGGAATAGGATTGAGTACCTATATAAACACCCATATCCTAGCTCACAATTCATTCATTGAAAACCCTAATCGCCTAAAAAGTTTTGGTGCTCCCCTCTTTTCCCATAACCGGTCGAATAAAACCCTAAAAGGGTTTTCGATTTTCTTTTCTCCTTGTGCGATTTTTAGTAAAACCTTCTTTAAGGTTTTTGGTGTGATTTGATTCCCACAAGCTCGTTAAAAAGCTCAAGCTGCTCAAGGATTTTGGTTTACTAGTTCTCCAAGTCGACAACGATTTGAAACCAACTTAGGGTTTCGGTTTCTTGATTTTTGGTTCAAACCGATTTTGATAAAACCCTAATTACGGTTTACCGAATTCGGTTCAAGCTATTAGGGTTGTTGGCTGATTTTTGGTGGAAGACAACGTGGGTTTATTTGAGACCTTTGATTCAAGAAACAAGGTGCAACACAAGGTATTTGAGAGACGTGAAGTAAAGACCAGCATCTTGGTGTATTTGTTGGACGTGTTGTGTGAGCAACCATAGAGGTGACAACTTAATCACTAAGTTTCAAGACAAGATTCTCGTTGTTTGCTTTAAGTCATTCAACTAAACGATTAGTTTTTCTCACTATATTTGTGTGTTAATCTTTGATATCAAACTAGATTCATCCGCTGCATACTCGTAGTAAACATGGTTTACTAGTTGTTAAATCATAACAGTGGCATCATGAGTCAACCTTGTTTGGTGTTATGGGTTACACACTTGTAAAACACGCTAGAACTACATGAGAAAACTTTTATTTATTGTTTTGATTGATAATTATGGCAACCATATGCATTTCTTGCCATAAAGAATAAATAAAAACCTAGAATCTTGCTTTATTGCTAGTTAATATAGATTGAATAATAATAGATTTAAAATTAAAAGTTAATTGAGAGTTTTAAGTCTTCTATTCTTTTCATTATCCCGGCCTTAAGACTCACGCAATCATGTAATATGATGGATGTGGCGATCTAGGTACTTTAGCAGAAAACCTAGTGAGAGTCTTTTGGTTCTTCGTTTGGGGAAGACTCTTGTGAGACCTCGGGGCATTATGTGATTTACTGCTTTCTGAATAGAGTCTGTCTTCACCTCATCCCCCACTTTCTGTCTGTTTATATGCTTATGTGCTTATACTCCTTGTGACTTATAACTATATGCAAAAGATTTTTTGAAACTCTAAACGGACTAATACTTAAAGAGAAACTTGGTTTAAATTTGTCTGTGAAATTACACACATAATTATATACTCCTAGTGACCTGTTATGTGTTATTTGTAAAACTTGGTTTTGGACAAATAAATACGGACATTAAACTATGAAACTTGTTTTCTTGGAGAGTTAAAAGTTTTTCTTAAATACATCATTAGTCAATTGACAAATCGGCTCACCCATTGTGAACAAACTATAAGAGAGGTATAAGGCGGGTCATTTTCCCTAAAGAAGTCGGGTTTTTAATAAGCTTCGCACTGACCCGCTTCTCCGCTTCTTTGTGCGTTTAAATGGAGCTACCGAGAACTTTTGACAGGATGATGTCAAGATTAAAAGTTAACAAAACGTTTTCTTAACTTGTGCTACAAAGATGTTTTGCATGCTTCTTTGTACACGATTTTGTCACATATTTTATAAATTTATGTGTATACCCTTATGTGAAATTTTAAGAGTATGCCAACCAAAGTAAGAACACGTGCAATTGGTTTGACCTATTAGGTCAGTCCTTAGGGCCTTTCCAACCCATGGCAAATTTTTTCATAGGTCATATCTATGTTAATTTTTGCATGTTCTTTTTTGGTGGACTTAAATCGAGTATGCTTGGTCAGACCTTGGACCCGAGGCATATGATGAGACTAAACATGCACTTGACATTACTATAGGAGTTACTAATGTCATAAGTCTCATAAAATTAAGAGTTGCATTTATATGAAATTAACACTCGTCGCTTACCTCTTGCCCTACTTGTTTACACCGTGGCCAGACTTTCAGTAATAAGTAGGAGGTCAAGTTGGATCTTAGTCTTATTAGTAATTAATTGGGTAGTTAATTCTTTTAAGAATTTAATTATCGAAAATACTAATATTTGAACTTTTTCTGATTGTAGATAACTACATCAGTCGTAAACAATTCGGTTTTCAAGGGCTTTCTTTGAGAAACAAAGATTAACTGGACCTAACTTCATCGACTAGTACCGCAAAATTCCTTTCCCCCCATATGTGCATCAGTTAAAGATAAGTTACCCAATCCTGGGAGCAGCAACACTGTTATGGTGCCATTTCCTTCCTGCTGGACAAGTATTTCCTCCGAAGTCCTTGCCACCCTTTCAGCAAGGTTTAAGGCTTCCAGTAAATTGTTGGTCTTATTCTTTAACCCATGGACCCAATATCACAAGAAGAAAAGGAACAACTTGGTGCAATAATGATATGCTAAAGACTAAAAACGATGTATGCACAACAACAGGAACTCTTTAAACCGTTAGAGAATTTCCAACGAACTCAGCAGGAAGAAGGACAGTTTTGTAAGCTCATAACCTCTGAAAAATAAGAGTTATAGAGGATAATTGGAACGTCTCGGTCATGCCATGACTCAAAACCTTACAATGAGCCTCATATAGGTCTTTCTGAGAAAGGAATATGGCAGTTTTGTAAAATCATAACATTCATGTCATGGGGAAGACTGTGATTGAGTTGCATGCCATGCTTAAGCTACATGAGCAAACTCTACCAAAGAAAGATGCTACACCAATCACTACATGCAATCCATCCATAAATGTCTAGAAGAAAAAATCACAAAAATAAAGAAACCGCAATTGGCTGATAGGGGCAACAATCCAGGGAAAGGGAAGTCCTAAAGCATGCTTATCTCCATAAACCCAAGATTCGCCCCCTCCACCAAAGCAGTGATAACATCCTCGAAGGAACTATGATAACCACTAAGTGATGAAGAAGGTCATTGGAAGCATAACTGTCCACCAATATCTAGCCGAGTTTTGCTGAAGAACAATAAGCTATCACAAGGAGCAAAGCACGTTCGGTATCTTCACCATAAGAACTCAATAAATTCCTAATAATACTTAGGGTTTATATTCGTTTGTGGTACTCACATCGTATAACTACTCAGGGTTCTCATGTTAAGTAGGAATATAAGGTCCAGAGATTAAAGTCTGTACGTGTGCATGTGGTCAACGAGCCAGCCAAAGAAGCTATTTGGATCTTATCACTTGTTCCTCCCTAGAGACTAGTTTTAAGTTTACACAATTGTCATTATGCACCCTTTATCACTAGAGGAATCATTTCATTTTCCCGTTTGTATGACGATGGTTTTATTAACCGTTTTGAGAATAATACAATTTCAGTTTCTAGGAATAATGTTGTTTATTTTAGTGCTATTCCAAGGAATGGTATCTTTGAAATTGATTTGTCTAATTCTAATACAAATGATTGTCTATGTTAGTGTTAGCAATAAAACAGCCAAGATCAACTTGGACTCGACTCTCTTGTGGCACTATCATCTTGGACACATTAGCAAGAAACGTATAGAGAAGTTGCAACATGATGGACTTCTTAATTCAACTGACAATCAGTCTTTTGATAAATGCGTTTCATGCATGTTTAGAAAGATGGCACGAAAACCTTATACACATCAAGTGGAAAGGGCTAAAGATCTACTTGGTTTAATACACACTGATGTTTGTGGACCATTTAGAACTGTGACAAAACAAGGAGCTAGCTACTTTGTCACTTTCACTGACGACTTTAGTCGTTATGGTTATGTTTACTTGTTAAAGGATAAACATGAAGTGTTTGAAACTTTTAAAAGTGTTTAAAAGAAGTAGAAAATCAACTCGGAAAGACATTAAAAACGATAACGTTTCTGATCGTAGAGGAGAATATATGAGTCAAGAGTTTTTGGATCATCTAAAAGAGCATGGGATTATTGCCCACCACACTCCTCCTTACACGCCATAACAAAATGGTGTGTTTGAGAGGAGAAATAGAACCCTACTAGATATGGTTCGCTCCATGATGAGTCAAACAACTCTTCTAAAGTCCTTTTGGGATTATGCCCAGGAAGTCTGTTGCAACCGCATTGTAAACTGGTTCCAAATAAACGCGGTTGAAAAGACATCATATGAAATATGGCATGGGCAAGCCCCTAAGCTGTCTTACTTAAAATTCTAGGGTTGTGAGGCACTTGTTAAGAGAGATACTCTTACCAAACCTGACAAATTAGAACCCAAATCTCTTAAGTGTATCTTCATAGGATACCCAAAGGAAACAATGGGTTATTCTTTCTACTACCTACCTGAGAACAAAATATTTGTTGCTCAGAATGCTGAATTCCTTAATAATAGCCTTATGACTCAAGAAGCAAGTAGGAGTTTAAAAGATCTTGAAATAATTCAAGAAGAAGATACGCATCCTTCTGAAAACACTAGCTTACATCATGATGAGGATGATCAAGAATTTGATGAACCACAAAGTGATATCAATCCCATTCGTAGGTCCACTAGGATACGACATGCCCCAGATTTCATGTGTTTATACATCGATGTTGAGGAGCATAAGTTGGGGGATCATAATGAACCCGCTAACTACAAAGCTACATTATTAGATCCTGAATTTGAAAAATGGCTAGATGCTATGAATGTGGAAATGCAATCCATAAAAGATAACTAAGTATGGGACTTAGTTGATCTTCCTCCTGATGGTAAAACTGTTGGTAGCAAATGGCTCTTTAAAAAGAAGACTGACATGCAAGAAGATAATCAGAAGATAAAAGAGCAGTACAAGCCAAATGATAGAAAACTGTATTATCCAATTAAATGTTGGTTTGTTTGTTTAGTGCAATGAGTGCTTATCTCGAGGCGGCATATCATTCTTAAGACTTAGGCGGGACATCATCCTAAGACCTAGATATGTTGAATCCTGTCACAATTAACGCATCCGCATAAAACATCCTTTTAGTTTAATTTTAATTTATCTTAGGGATTAAGCAATGGTGATCTTGTTAAACCCTAGCCCGTCGGGACTTTACCCACTTACGCTTGAACGGTATTAAATACTTTGTATGTCACTTTTCAAATCTTATACCAATTATTAAAGAACGTACTTGTAATCCAAGGGACAACCTGCCAATGCCAACCTAAGCTCCACTAATCTAAGGCAAGAAAGAACATTATTTGTGATCAATTGGTCTAGATATATAAAACATGATATGGAGAGCTATCCCAGTATTTAGATTACTTGGTCAGTATCACTAGACCCAGTTAAATGATAGGTCGCATATTCAAGCACATAGACAAGTATTAGGTGATAAACATAATTAAACAACGCAAAACGATAAATATTAAGCAATCAGAATAAAAACAAAACCAAACATTAAATCTTCATTAAGATGCTAATACCCGAGGGTATTAGCCCATAACCATTGTAATAATACAAGTGTAATCAATTAACCAAGGTAAACTAAACGTGTTTAACGAACGATACCAAAAATTAAATAATTACAAGAGTATAGGAAATACAACGTTGACTTCATAAATTGTGATCGATGCTTGACCTTGGCTGCTCTTCTTCACTTCAGAAAATCGACTTTTATGTTTATGGTATAAGGAATATGATTTTGCACACTAAAAACTCGTTTTTGAGTCTTTTTATTTTATAGTCACTAAATTAGTAGATACGCCGTATTGAATGAGGTCAATACGACGTATAGGGGTAAATTCCTTGGAGTTGCACGCGTAACGATCACAATCAATCACTAATATACTTTCCTCAATTACATTTATGTCAAGGATCTTTTGTTTATTTTACTGATCTTGATACGCGAATATTAGTTTAGCAAGGATACGACTATTGGGAATATGAAACATAACGTGTTTTCAATGTGAAGTGGTCCATACGCAAATGACGCCATAATCTTCTTTGCTGGATAACGGCGAATTGAGTCGTAAATAAGTAATCTCAAATATTTCGTTAAAGCTCTAAAATGTGCGCCATTTAGCATGTCTTCACAAAACACTCCATATTACTGCAATTTAACACCTTTAAGCATAAAATAACAATTGTTGCAATAATTATATAAAAAGTGGGTAATAACTTAGAAAAATGATGGTATAATTACGTTTATCTGATTGTCATCAATATCACCCCCACTTGAATCCCTACTAGTCTCAAGCAGAACTCTAGAAATTTATTGAAAATGTAAACCTAAACTGAAGTTTAGGATTTTTCTATTAAGCATTCTTTGTCGTTTAATCAACCTGTACACCAACCAAGCACCTCTCGAAAATGGAACTTTAAAAACACTCAGGTCACTCAGCTAATTAGTGGGTGTAACATATAATAGGTACGACTCTTTGCTCGGTCGTGATTATTTTCTAATCATATGCTTAGCCAATATACACATATCAAAACCACTAGAGCTAAGGAGAAACAAGTTAAAAAGGTAAATTGGGTTAATAGGCTTAATGGGTTGGATCATTCTAACAATCTTTTACCAAAAGTACCACACCAACAAGGCAGTTGAATCATACATACATGGTCGTAACGACGGAATAGACATGTACAATTCAGATCAACATCCTCCTTCAGAGTTTAACCAATGGTTTAGGAAGAAGAATGGATATAGGGTATGCTATTACTTCTAACTTTCAAACCCCACCAAAAGTAAATAAACCAACAAGGTGGCTGAATCACGCATGCATGGTCTTAGCGCGGAATAGACATGCATGACTCGATCTTAACCTTGTTCGAGTAAAA
This sequence comes from Tanacetum coccineum, assembly GCA_026074375.1. NCBI lineage: Eukaryota > Viridiplantae > Streptophyta > Magnoliopsida > Asterales > Asteraceae > Tanacetum > Tanacetum coccineum. The sequence continues at coordinate 44,568 of BQNB010015213.1, read as the reverse complement.
CCTAAGGTTAGTTGCTAGGAAAGAGAAGTAAATTGTTGTTAAATAAATTTCACAAAACAAATAGATTAAGCCTGAACAAATAAGGTATATAGTTGCTAGTAACCTTTCCCGACCGTTCCATGATAAAGACTCAGAAATATATACAAACGTCTCGATCATAGAAATGACAAAGACAACCTAAGTTGGCATTCCCATAACGGTCAACTTCCCAATCATCCCAACTTATACATACTTTTACAAAACAAGTGGTGATATCGACCCTTTTATACAAAACTATACATCGTTGGAATTTACCGCACAACAACGAATAATCGACTCTTCCAATAATCTTATCGGTTTAAGCTCAACGACTGACTATCAATCTTTTCCCATTCTCTTTTTTGCTGCATTATTTCAAATTTTCACATTTTTTCGTAACATCAATCCTCGGTGAAATTCAACCGTCTGCACCATCAAATACTCCGGATAATTTTTCTTTAAACACTTCATCTTCGGACATGAAACATAATTGCAAAAGTAGCAAAATACACGAGCTACATACTTTTACATTCCCATTGCATTGTGCAATTTCCCGACCTAACCGGAGATAGAGAATTTCACTTTGACACAGGAAATACAAAACTTTACACAAAAGCAACTAGCAACTTGATTAAATAGGCTTAATCTACAGGGTAGGCTAATGTGTAAAGGGTAACAAATAAATATCTGTGTGAAAAAAGACAGAATAGCTCAACAGGTTTTTCGAGGGGAATCTTACTCTTATAGTGAGAAGTAAGCAAGGGGTTGTACGGGGGTAACAACCAGTGTAGTTAGTTAAATTACAAACATATAGGCTTTTTGTGTATTTCTTCTAGAAATTTAACCAAGTTTTTTAAATATGTTTACTACATCAAATGTCCATAGTACAATTATATGTTTTCACGAGTTATATACTTATCCAAGTTCTAAAGTTCCACTGACCATCACCCAACGCACAACTCATAATTTTGTGGAATTTTTTGGTAAACGTTTGGAAACGGAATAGGCTTAATTCTACAATTTTTCATTAAGGGTTATTGTGTGCGAGGTAATGTAACTAGTGATTTTTACAAAAGTTATGCTAGAATTTTATTTTAAATTTGACATAATTTAAGCATATTGCATATTATTTTAAAAAGAAGGACAAGTAGGCGTTCTAATTCTCCATCCCTCCACTTAAATTATACAACGTCCTTGTTGTATAGATAAAACAATTAAAGAAAATAGGAAATAGAATTAGAACGAGGAACTCCCCTGATATGTTGCTCGGGATGATTCTCCAATTTGAGTTCTTGAGCAAAAGTGTGTTGACTTAGAGCGTCCCAGAAATGTCCGTTATGATTTCAACACACGACTTTTTTAGAGTATACAAATAAGTCGATTTCTTTACAGCAGGTCCGCAATAAAAGTTAAGAAGACAATACGTGCATATTCCTATCTCCGGTTTTACAATGGTTACAATAGCAGAAAAATAAACACACATACAATACAAGGAGTCAATACGCCGAAATCCAAACCCAAGGAAAGCCGTATTGCATCCTGTAAAAATAATGTTTTAAAGTTTTTGCAGGAAGTTTTTAAATGCAAAATTAAAAGGACTGATAACGCCCAGTAGTCGATACGCCGTATCCAAGGGATTTAGATACGCCGTATAGACAGTCTGGGAAAACAGACTCGATAAAAATTGAAAATACATTTCGGGTTGGTCTCCCCGTGAACACTTTTGTTTATAGAAAAGTCTTTAAGTTAGACTTGCCAATCTAATCCCGCCTTATAAAACAATTTGGGGGTCGAACGGGATGCTAAACGACACATATAAATTCTTAATAAGATTTAATAGCATCACGTTGTTAAGATAATTCCAAGCCAGATATTTAACAATAATTCCTTGATAAAAGTTTCAGTTTTGAAAAAATTATTAGATGTATCATGACTTATTTCCAAAAGCTTATTTGACCCATGTGCATAGGCACCATTATCGGTATTTATTACATTACCCCCCGAAGACTGTTTAATATCGATTTTATCATCATCATTGTCCTTATCTGATTTTTGAATCAACTCGGGAGTAAAATAACGTTAAAAGAAATAGATCATTAAAGTATAAAATGTATTGGGTTCCTCTCATCACATTCGGACAATGATGTTTTCATCTTTCAAATTAAAATCATCAATAGTTGATGACTCTAGTAAGGTTCAGTTAAGAAATCAATTTAGACGATAGAGCATCATTGTAAACCAATGGCTAGAAATTCTATCCCATTCTCAAAAATCATTAAAGAGTCTAAATCATCAAAATAACTACTGACCGTAGGCACGTAAGTGATGGAAACCGAAGGCATATAGACTTTATCGTATATCATTTTCCGAATCCGTTTTTCAAATTTCGACAGAAATTATTTTTATAAAAAAATAAATTTTTATCATAAATTACCGTGTAAACATCATCGTCGGTTTTGTCAAAACGATATTCAAAGAAAATAGATATTGTCGTTAAGAGCCTACCGTTGTTCACAGGAGAGCTTCAGAAGTTAACAAGCGTCATAAAAAGTCTAGATATAGCTTGGAATTTAGTTTTCATTTGATCTTAGGTCGTGATGGTCTTCATCTAACAAGATCTTACCATACGTAGCAGTCTCTACCACTTATACACCATATACCGATGCCTGCAGCTTTTTCTTCATCAAGCCTGATATACTCTTCCATATTAATATTGGGTTGTCCATGTTAACCTGTAATAAAATCACTAGGAAAGAAAACGTTCAAAATGCCTAAAACGTTCGTTTTTCAGCAAAACAGAATACGCAGTATTTGATGATAGAGTCGAATACGCACTATTGGTTTTGTAAAAAAATTTATATGCCGTATCCAATAAATTCAATACGCCGTATTCAGCATTCGACTCAGAATGTTACAGCAGACTGTAATAATGTAGAAAAACACATAATATGCAAAAATATACAATGCAAAAAATTAAACACACAAAGCAAACACACAAATATTCAAATTAATCTAAACTACACTAAACTAAAAATACTAATAAAATAAGAATTAAAAAACTCTACCCTAACATCATGGCATAACGATTAATAAGGATCGATGTCCGAAAAATGATAAAGAACTTGACAAAATGAGTCGAGTCCCATATGCTTCGGCTAAAGGATCGATCATGTAGGCCATGACGTGTACAAGGCCTGATGTCTCCTTTGCTTTGAGCATGGCGAGTCAACATCAGCAGAATCCTGGCGAAGGTTATTGGACAGCTGTAAAGAATATTTCTAAGTATTTAAGAAATACTAAAGACAGGTTCTTAGTTTATTGTGGAGAAGAAGAACTCAGAGTGACTGGTTATTGTGATGCAAGTTGGCAAACAGATAGAGATGATAGTCGTTCACAGTCTGGTTGGGTATTCTTGCTGAATGGGGGAGCGCGATGACATGGAAAAGTTCAAAGCAAGATACAGTGGCAGACTCCACATGCGAGTCTGAGTATATTGCAGCTTGTAAGGCTTTAAAGGAGAGATAAGTCCAGACACGATGAACATGCTAGGAGCATAGGATTGAAAGATAAAATAAAGTTTTAGTTGTTAGTCTGAATTTGAAACATTATAAGCAATGATTGATATTGTAATAGATTTGGTGATTAAATAATGAAGATTTGTTTATTTGCATGTTTGCTACCATTTACTATTGATTGTCATTGTGTTTCATTTTTGCATGTTTAGAATTTACTTCCTGAGTACTTAGTTTACTCAAACCTCCTTATTCGTTCATACTATAGGAAGTAAGTATTAATTTAAGACTATCATGAAGTGTTAGTAGATTGTCTATAAAGATTAGACATAGCATAGAGAATAACTCATGAGTACTTAATGGGAATTAAGTATAGGAGAAATCTGTACTTAGAAAGATTACTTCATGGATTAATATCACGAGTAATTCTAAGATGATAATATCTTCTATTCTTAAAATGGAGATACATCAAGTTTCTAGTTTTTCAAGTCTGTTATACTTTAGTTTGTTCAAACGTTGCGCGTAAATGCCAGTCATAAAGGATATGCTAGGTATGACATGATGAGTTGACTAGTTCTATGTATTCAAAGTTTATTTGTTCCTTTTGCCTAAATAGGAAAGCAATATCCATGGGCCTCTCGATGATTAAATGTTGACTTAAATGTGCTAGGCCTAGCCAGGACTAAATTGATGTGTTCAATTCAGTAGTCTCATATAGTCAAATAATTAGAAATTAGGAAACATAATGTTGAACCTAGAGATTGATTAAAATCCATGTCTCAAGTTCATACGATATCAGTAGAACAAAAGAATAGTTGATCACTTATCTAAGGGTTGTCTCTAAGATATGATTTAGAGTTTAGCAGTTGCATTGGATGGCACTCTCTGCTTAGTTGATCAGGATAGACTTAGACCGATTATAGATGATGACTTGTCCAAGTGGGAGACTGTTGGATTTAGTGTCCAAGTTCATAACTAATTGGTAAGTCTGTCGTCAAAAGTAAAGTCCTTTTTGGATTACCCTTAGTGAACCGTTAAGAAAAATAATAAAGGAGAAATAATATTAATTAGAATTAATATTATATGTATAATTAATTAGTTTATTAATTTATTAATAGTTGGTAAATTAATTAGAAGCAAATTATAAAGAATATTGGACAAAATATGAACTAATACAAAGTGTATTGAGTTGAACGGGTCGGGAAGACCTAAATGGGGCCCATGGGACGTTTTTAGGGTATCCCACATCGCCCCAAAGAGACATCCCAACCCCTCCCTCTCAATATAAATAGAGGGGCATGCCAAGGCTTTATTTTCCCATTCCCTCTTTCTCATTCCTACTCCTTGTAAGAGTCTTTTGTGTATCGGGACCCTAGGAGTTCGAATTCTTTTCTTTTTAGTTCGTGGGTGTGAGCTATTAGAGGCACTCTCGTTTGGGTACTTGCCTCTAAGTTCGACCAAGGTGGTCTGCGTGTGAGAAATCCGATTTTCTCAAAGGTTAGTATTTTCTTATTTATTTATTTATTTTAAGTTGCTTTTATTAATAGGTTGAGATCCTTTAGGGTTTAGTTCCCTTCTTGCCCTAGATTAATTGATATTTCCGCTTTATGTTAATCTAGTTAGGGTATAGAAAACCCATCAGTAACAACCACGGTTCCCTGTTAAGCAGTATAAATACTGCCTGTGATCAGGTAGAATTCTGAAGAATCTCCTTGATAGGGTTTCGCAACTGAACTAGCCGTTCTCATTACCGGAGCATCTCAAAGCAGACAACACGGTAAGAGTGAACTGGTAAGTTACTATCTTCCCGATTAAGCTGTCAATTCGTGATCAGCTTTCCTATGTCTAGATACCCTTGTGAGGCTTCCCATGGACATAAGATTGAAAATTGATTTAGAAAATCAGTCGGTGTGTTAAGATGCAAACGGTTTTTATAACACACCAACAGTTTTAACTTTTTCAAAATTCATCCGTCAATTAATAAGCTGGACCGAATCGATAACCAGTATCACAAGTTCGATCCGTGTAGGATCTTACAAGTCACCTACCACAGAGCTTGTTTGATGTTGGCTCTGGAAGGATTTCCATCGTCATTGTGAATACTTTTTAGGTACCACTCTGATGTTCTGGCAAAATCACAAGGATAATGCGTAGGACTCTTGATATATTTCTTGTTTTCACATTATGTGAATTAGCAAGCATATTTTGGATAAGTGTCCTAATGAGATTTATGGATGATCTCTTTTACGGCTCTAGACTCGATAGTGCACTTTGGTTTTTAGTAATCGGAGGCTGAAGCAGACTGCCACCTTTTCAATACCAACAAACTCGGAATGAGAAAGTCGATAGAAATGTGTTTAATCTCTGTGAGAAATGAAACAAGATTCTTTTAAGAGACCTTGAGTGGCTGGTAAGGGTTGTGCATTGCGTCACTGGGTCCATGACGACTGTCTTTAATACCAGACAACAGCTTAGTGTTTCTGACAGTTTATGTATTGACCCTGTTTCTGCCTAAGTGTAAGGAGGGCTTCTTTCTTTTCACCCTTTATCTTAACTTTTCTTTTTAATTCTTCAACCCCTTTAGTGTTTATCGAGACTTCATATCTAGTACCTTATTGGGTTTGTTCTAGTACTAGCTCTATTTTAGTCGGCACTATTCCCTTAGTCTCACTTTTACTCCTTTTTTATATCATACCTATGGACTTCTACACTAACTAGTAGAGTGTCCCTGGGTAGATCCCTCCGGTTCTGGCTGGATCGTAGGAACGAATACCTAATCTTAACCACCTTATAACTCTAAGTAATTACAAACATGGTCGGTCTTTTGGAATTATTCTCAGCCTTAAAACCATTTGAAATTGCTCCCCCTCAACATGTGCATCGATATTCAAAAATATTTAGTACATGAAGGGAGAAACTTGCACTTGAGTCTTTAAAATCACATCTTTAGCCATATATTTTAATCACGTTTTTTCCCCTTATCAAAAATGTCAAATCTCTTAATATTTTGGATATCAATTGATTTAAATATTAATGGTTTTAGGAGACAAAAATGTCCAATTATTAACAAGCCATATTAGGAACATTATTAAATGCTACCCCTCAATTTATGGGGGTTATATATATATATATATATATATATATATATGTTTGATTTATCATTGAGTGCTTGTTTATGTTTATCAAAATACACCTATTCACAACGCTTTTGTATGCGACCTATCATCAAACTGAATCCTAGTGAAGTGACCAGGCAGATCTAAGTCATGGGATACCCCTCCATATAGTAATCTATACGTCCTAGGAAACATAGTCACAAATATTTGTCTTCTAAGTCTTGTCGTAGTATACACATGCGGGCATAACTATTAATTGGGATATTGCAAATATTTTATTGATCTTGTGACTAGCAGTAACCTAGAAAATCAACAAGTTAACATTCTGATTTCCATTAGGATAGGTTAGACAAGTTGACTACTTGTGTATAATTTGTTATTAAGCGGTAAGTGGGTAAAGTCTTTATAAACTAGGGTTTAACAAGATCACTATTGCTTTAATCTCTAAGATAGATTATAATCAGCAAATAAGGATGCTTTTAATCAACAGTTTTAATTTAAGACAGTATTATTATGTCAAGCTCTTAGGATGATGTAACCTCTAAGTCCTTAAGAGATATATGCACACCTTCAAGAGAATAATCCATGTACTCCAATAAACAAACCAACTTTCTAATTGGATTAATAATGATTAATACAGTTTTCTTATATAAGGTTCGACTGCTCTTTTATCCTTTGTTAATTAGCTCGCGTGGGTTAAATGCCTTGAATTGATTGAAGTCACCAACCAAACCGTGTCAGTCTCTCAGGCAGAAAACCTCTCTTTTCCTATTAGAATTAGGATTTAGACTGACATAGGTTTAACATAGGTTTAGAATAGAATAGAATTAACATAGATTAGATAACCAAGATATTAATGTTGATCATTTACTGAATAGTTCTTAACCTTCAGCTAGCAACGAGATTTTCTCCTTAGAAAATTCTAAAGCAAGCAATAATTGAAACACTGAGTAACACTATTGATTATGCGGAATCTAATCAATAATGCTAAAGAAAACCAAAATTGAATATGTACAAAAGATCTTTATATTAAGACCTTAGTAATCTCCTAGGTTACATATTACTAACTATTGATTACTAGTCGATCTCTATGATCTGTTGTAGAACTATATCTACTAACTATAGCATAGGGTCTTCCTTTTATATAGCTAAGGAAAACCCTAATTAGCTTTTACAAACCGTGTACCAAAGATCATGCATATCCTTTCCTAAGATATCTCATGCATATCTCATAAACGGTACTAACTATTTTATACTAACGGTACTAACTAACTGATCAGTACTTAACACTTTATACTGTCAGTACTAATTACAACTATGTACTAAGTAATAAATAACAAATGGTACTAAGACAGAATCATAATTCCTATAATCGCTCCCGAAACATGATTGTTGAAATTGATTAACTTCATGTTTCTCTTCAGTTTTACACTTCTTGGAAATCTTGGAGTTGTTTCCAAACACTCTGGCAAATCTTTGATCTTGATTCTTTGATGATAGTTTGACATTCTTTAGCTATCCATCTTCATCAGCAACAGCAACATCAATATCACAACTAAGTTGGCTTTGTAGTTTTTGGTAAACTACCAGCCATTAACGGATTGATATCCTTTAACAAACCGAGTTGCCTGGAATAGCCAATTCTTCATTGTAACAACAAGGTGAATTGATAACCTTATAGTTTTGAGTAAACTATCAACTATTAATGGATTTGATTTGTCTTTACCAAAAGTCGTTTGCTTTTGGACTAGTCAATGCTTTATTGCCTTTTTGGTAAATTGTCAACCATAAACGGATTTGAGAAGTCTTTACCACAAGTCGTTTGCTTATGGACTAGCCAGTTCTTTTTTTTTAGTAAAGGGGAGCATTCCCCGATAAAAAATATATCACCAAAAAAATAGTTACATACACTAGAATGTGACTGAGTGCCACATTTACCTCAAGCATAATAGCTTGAACAACCACTAGCGGTTTAGGACTAGCCAGTTCTTATGCCTGTTAAGCAAGGTGAACTGATGACCATTTGTTGTGTGGTCTTAGAACCAACACTCAAAGATCCTTCTCATCTATATCAGAGTCTTCAGGTTCTAATCTGCAATCTGCTTCTTGACAAATCTAATAAGTTCCAAAGCCATAATACTGTCTTCTTCAGTTTCTAACTTCAATTTAAGCAATTGTGATAGCACTTCCCTTTTCAAAGGATACTTATTCTCTACAAGCATATGAATGACTATTCCTTCATCAGTCATTATAGTGTGTATCCTTGAAGAACTATGTAGCTTCCAGCTCACTATCCTCCAATTTTGTTGTGCATTCCAAAACTCATCATTTCCACTTTGATTTAACATGATTATCAAATCTCCCTAAAGTATTTTATCAAATCCTTCAGGTGTCTCATCTTGGTATCTATTCATCACAAGTTGATATATAACACAGATGTCATCTCTATCAAGTATTAAAAGCACTGCCATCAAAGTACTGAAGTATCTTCTTTGTCTATTACTTCTAATCACCACATTAAGATAAACATCTTCTATCTCTTCAGTCTCATCATACTGTGGTTTGGTTGTAAGATACTCAGATCTCCATTCTATGATAGGATACTTCTTGTCAAGTATCTCATAATCCACTTCCTTATCCTCATCAGAAACTATAGTTAAACACAATCTTAACTCTTCATCATCTTTAGAAGTGAACTTTCTTTTCTTAGATTTCATCTTCTTCCTTATACCAAGCTTTCTTTTTCTAGTTCCTTCTTCTTCTTTAATTTCTCCCTTAATACTGTCATCTTTCTTTACTCTCTTCTTAGAAGCATCAGCAACTTGTTCATTCATCTCCTTGATTACTTTTTCATCTTCAGCAGAACCAATAGCAATGAAACTATCATCAGACCTTTTTATCTTGTCATACAAAGCTTTTATTTCTTCAAAACCCTTGGTCTTCAGATCAGAATGCTTCTTGCCTCCAACATGCTTCAAATATGTCATCATTTGGTTCCTAAGCTGATTTCTTGAAGGAGGTTTATTTCTGATAGCTTCAGATCTTTGTTGAGCAAGAAATCTTCTTTGGGCAGCAATGGTGTCATGAAGAAATTTGGCTCTCTGCTCAATAGTATACATTTCTCTCTCTTCCTCTTGAAGTTTTTCAGCAAGTATCTTGTCAGCATTAAGTCTTGCCTGAATGAAATCATATTCATTAGAGAGTGCAGCCTTTGTAGCTTCTTCCTCAGCTAACTTTTTCACTTCTTCTTCTGCTTCCCAATCCTCTTGCACCTTTCTGGCCACCTCTTCATCCCTAGCAAGCTGCTTAAATTTCTTTTCAGCTTCAGTAATATCTTCTGAATCAGTATCAGATTCATCTTCCTCTTCAATCATCTTTTTGCCTTTATCTTTTGGATCAATCTTGGGAAGAGGCTTTAATGTTAATAATGATCTTGTTGAAGTAGGCCTAGGTCTCTCAGTCTCCTCAACATCCTTAAGCTCTACTCCTTTTTCTTTTTCTTTGAGCTTCTCCTTGTTCTGACTCATTATGATAAGGACTTGTGCAATGGTCTCATCATCACCAAATATTGTTGGAGTAGTTGTTGTTGGAGCTGTTTGAGTAGCACTTCTTCCTTCATTTTGATCAACAGTACCTTCATCTGGTCTGTCGGTACTAACTTCTTCCTTGTCAGTACTAACTTTTGGCTTGTCAGTACCTTCATCTGGTTTGTCGGTACTATCTTCAGGCTTGTCAGTACTAACTTTTGGTTGAGCAGTACTAAGTGGATCTTCAGTACTAACTCCCTTTTCTGCACTTTCCTTCTCTTCATGCACCACATAGCTTGTCCTCCCCACATCTTGAGCATCCTCAGTCTCCATATAGTCCATTGTATCATCATCAAGCTCATCAAAAGCTGGATCTTTATGGACTGTAGGTTCAGCTTTGGCAGGTTTCCTCCCCTGTTTGGATACAGACTCCTTTTGCATCCACTGTTTCTTCAAGGATTTCTTTCCCGCCAATCTTTGCTTCATGGATACACTCTTCATCCAAGCTTTGTGGTGTGTGATAACAGGTTTGGCTTTCTTCTTAAGCTTCTTGATCTGTGCCTTCAAGTGTTTAATTTCTTTGGCTTGATCTGTAACCTGTGTACACAAAGAGATACAAAGATCATACACACTTTGGAGTGTCATGCCACCCTCATTCCCTGAAAGGGATCTATCACTGGATGACTGACCTCCATGATTCCCACCAGAACCCTCTGGAATGGAATCAGGAATATGAGTAGTAGGTGAAGGTCTGGGAGAAGGGTCAGTCTGTGTCTCATGTTGGTCTTCACTTAGGTGAGGAGGAGAGGGTATGGGTTGAGGTTCAGATTGTCTTTCTAAAGTGTCACCCTCATCCTCAGTTGGTTGAACCAACATAGAATCAAACAAAGGTGTTACATTCCCTGAAAAATGTTTTCCCTTTTTAACCATAAAAGAGAAAACTTTACTAGTCAAAGCATTAATAGGGAAATGGTCTAAGGGCACAGGCACATTCTTTAGCTGTGTATCCAAAAAGACTGAAATAAATCTTGGATACATAACAAACTTTTTCTTTGCATCCAAGTGTCGCATCATACCATCAAAAATTAATTTAGAAAAATTATATTTCTGATTAGTGGTTAAGCAAATTACTGCTGTGGCAATATTAGTGGGAATTTGATCCCAAGAAGTGCTTTTAGAACTTATGCAGTGATTCATGGTATGAAAAAGAAATCTCCACTGGGGTGAAAACAGAGCTTTGTTAAATGTTAAGACAGTTAGGTCCCCCTCATACCCCATTAGCTGAATAGCATCAAATATAGCCTGATTTGGCAAAGAATCTATCCCATCAGCATCATCAAAAAGAAGATCACTTCTTATTGATGCCTCTGAGATAGACACAGGCTTGCCAGCTACTTTGGCAGTAATATACCTAACATTGTTGATTATTTTGGATTTAGCAGACATCCAAAACTGTTCAACAAATGTAGTAGAGACTACAGGACTTACAGTGAGAGCATAGTGAATGGAGCTTCGCGTAAGAAAGCTGATAATCTCATGAAACTCTGTATTCCCATCAGTCTTTTCCAAGTAAGCGACCATGTTGTGTTTAGGGCATGATTCAAGAACAGCCATACTTGATGAATTGATAAGCGACGATGAGTAAAAGATTAGGGTTTGATAGAAGAAAGCGATTAAGAGAGTTTACGTGAGTAAACTGTGCAATTGAGATGGGTTTATATAGGTTGAACAAACCCAAAATCAAAGAAACCGTTTCAATTTACACTTTAGACCCTTGGCGGTATTTTCTCCAACGTCTTTATAGCGGTACTATCTTTGCCCAACGGTATTAACTTTGCACTGTCGGTACTAACTTTTGTCAACCAAAGAATGAACAAGTCTGGCAACAACAGTTCTTCAGTACCATCTATATCTCTTTCCAATGACTCTCTAAAACCCAAATAACTCCATGAAATTCATCACTATGGTCAAGATTCTTCTGCACACTGAACACTTCATACAAACTGAAAGAATCTAATCGTCTCTACTTAATGTGCAGGATTATCCACAAAGAGATTAAAAGAACAGAAGGGATAGTTTGATAGCGTATTTCCAGGCACTGACTAACACAAGAGCCAACCTTGCTGAAACACCAGACTTTATAATGGTGGCCCAATGTTTGGAGGTATAAATGTTACATAACAGCAAAGAATAAAATAAAAACAGGAAAGTTAAATTTTGAGGATGTGTGCTTTTCTGTAGAAAGAACTACATTATTTCAATCTCATTTCAGTGTCACAGATGTTGGACAAGAAGAACAAGTTCTCTTCACAGACACTGAATGTCTTGTGTTGATCTCCTGACTTTAATTACCTGATGAAAATCAAGTATTACTTAGAGTCCCAAAGACAAAACAATATGAGTACACTTTCAAACCGTAGAGAACAATGTTTCCTACTGGAGTTTAGCCTGTGATTACAAAGACTACACTGATGGTAATCTAACAAAGGAGCATAGGGGTTGGGTCTTGTTTAACTTAAAAACATACATAAATCTTTGTGAAGGGAAACCTTGTAAAGGTTTACCTTTCAAAAAATTTTCAAATGACCACACCTGTGTTCAATGAGTCTAGAAAGGAAAGCAACTAAGGCCTCCAGTACAGGCTAAGTCAGTGAGACTCTATAGTCCAGCCCTTCAACTTTTAACATATGAACTTATTTTGGACCTACATCAGTAAGGACATAAACCATAAACTTATTGCCTTAGTTATCACTGAGTTTTAGCAGTTAGTATGGGTGTTCTTCTTAATAAAGCTAAGGATGAAATCTAGTGAATCCTTAAGGACTAATAAGACAAATAAGAACCAATTTAAATCAAAAGTTAAAACATTAGATGTGATATGGTAGCAATAATTTTAAAACATGGTATTTTATTGAATTCTGTGGGTCAAAAGGGATCAAGAGGGAATACAGTAATGTCAGAACTCCACAACAAAATAGAGTTGCTAAAAGAAAGAACATGACCCTTATTGAGGCTGCTAGAACTATGCTAGCAGATTCATTTTTACCTAACACTTTTTAGGCTAAAGCAGTTAGTAACTTGCTTGTTATGTCCTTAATAGGGTATTAGTGACTAAGCCTCAAAAAAGACACCTTATAGAACTTATAACGTAAAATTACCAATCATAAGCTATATACGACCTTTGGGTGCATGTAACTCATCTTGAAAACCATGACCACCTAGGCTAAGTTTGATGAAATCTGATAAAGGTTTTTAGTGGGATATTCTCTAAATAAGCAAGGCGTTTAGTACACAATTAGAAACCAAGAGAGTTGAAGAAAACCTGCATATAACCTTTTTAGAAAATAAACCAAATGTTGCAGGGAAATGACCAAATTGGCTGTTTGATCTTGATTATTTAACTAATTCAATGAATTATTTCAGCCTGTAAGATCAAAGAATCAAGCTAACAAACATGAAGGTCCAAAAGAAGTCTTGATGATTTTGATGCAATGGATTACATGGAGACCGAGGATGCTCATAATGAAAAGGGAGTAAGTACTGAAGATCAAGTTAGTACCATCAAGCCAGATGAAATGTACTAACAAGCCAAAATTAGTTATCGACAAGATGAATGAAGTACTGCAGAGCTTAAAAATAGAAATTCAATGAAAATGCTACTCCAACATTTTTTGGAGATGATGAAACCATGCCTGATTTCTGGTAACCAATGATCCAAAATAAGGCCTAAGACAAAAAGGAGTTGAGATTAAAGATGCTGAAGAATCTGATAGACCAAGCCTACATCAACAAGAATCATAGTTACACATTGAAGCCTCTTCCTAAGATTTATCCTAAAAATAAAGGCAATAAATTTATTAAGGAAGAAGCTGAGTCCATATGACAGAATCAGAAGGGTTTAATGAAGCTAAAAAAAGTTTGCTCAGCTTTGCTAATGATGAAGAGATAGCTAGAAAGTTCAAGAGGAATTGGAAACAGAAGATAAAAAGTAAAAGTTGGCTGAAGAAGAAGCTCCTAAGGCAGCCTTAATAAGGGTTATGATGATATCCAGGCTAGAAATAAAGCTGATAAGCATTCTATGCTGCAAGGCATTAAGAAGGTCAAGAGAAAAGTTCACTATTGAAGAGAAGACCAAATTAACTTATGATACTATGCTGATCAAATGAATTTCTTGCACAACCAAGAGAAGCGAAATAAGAGTAGACCACCTACAAGAATTCGGCAAAGAAACCAAATGAGACATATTTGAAGCAATGTTGAGAAAGAAACATTCTGATTGGAAGACTAAGAATTTTTACAGAAATACAAGTTTCTGTAAAAAAGGTAAAAAGGATCTTATCAAAACTTATTGCTATTGGTTCTGCTAAGTATGAGAGGCTAATAAAAGATGTGAACAAGAAAGCTACTGGTACAAAGAAGGATGACAATATTAAAAAGGAAAGTAAAGAAGAAGAAAGTACCAGAAAGAGAAAACTTGGCACTTGGAAAAAGATGAAGTCAAGAAAAGAAGATTCAGACAAGATACTTCTCAGGATGATCTACTGATAGTGATAAAGAGAATGATGACTGAGATTAATGTTTAAAAATAGCATACTATGAGGACAAGGAGGTGGATTATGAAATACTTGACAAGAAGTATCCTAACAAGAATAGAACACTAAGTATCTTGGATCTCAACCACAGTTTTGATGAACTAAAAAGATTAAGAAGAGATATAAATCTAAATTGGTAATTAGAGGCAATGGACATAGAGATACTTTAGTACCCTGATAAGAGTACTTTCAATATTTGATAGAGAAGATATAAATGCTGTATATAAACTTGTGATGGACAAATATCAAGATGAGATACCTGAAGGTTTTGACAAAGTACTTTGGGGAGATTTGATGATTATGTTCAATCCAAGTGATGAAGATGAGTTTTGGAACTCACAGCAAGATTGGAACTGGAAGCTACATAGTTCTTCAGGGATACACACTATAATAACTGATGAAGGAATAGTCATTCATATGCTTGTAGAGAATAAGTATCATTTGAAAAAGGAAGTGCTGTCACAATTGCTTAAGTTGAAGTTAGAAACTGAAGAAGACAGTACTATGGCTTTGGAACTGATTATATTTGTCAAGAAGCAGATTGCAGAGTTAGAACCTGAAGACTCTGATGGAGATGAGAAGGATCTTTAAGTGTTGGTTCTAAGACCACACAACAAATGGTCATCAGTTGACCATGCTTAACAGGCATAAGAACTGGCAAGTCCATAAGCAAATGGCTTGTGGTAAAGACTTCTCAAATCCGTTTATGGTTGATAATTTACTAAAAATTGTAAGGTTTTCAACTCACCTTGCTTCATGGTTAAGAGTTGGCTAGTCCAGGATCAAACAGTTCCTGGTAAAGACTAATCAAATCTGTTGATAGCTGATAGTTTGCTAAAAACTATATGGTTATCAATGCACCATGTTATGGCAATGAAGCATTGACTAGTCCAAAAGCAAACGGCTTTTGGTAAAGACAAGTCAAATCCATTGATAGTTGGTAGTTTACTCAAAACTACAAGGTAATCAATTCACCTTGTTGTTTACAATGCAGAATTGGCTATCCCAGAGCAAACGGCTACTGGTAAAAGAATACCAAATCCTTTAATGGCTGGTAGTTTGCCAAAAACTATAAAGCCAACTGAGTTGAATGTTGCTGTGTTGCTGACAAGTTGCTAATGAAGATGGATAGCTGAAGATATACAAAATTATTAAAGATCAAGATCAAGATTTGACAAAGTGTTTGGATACATCCTCCAAGAGTTTAAGAATAATAAACTGAAGAAACATAAAGTTAAACAAGTTAAACAATCATGTTTAGGGGAGGATTGTTGGGAATTATGCATTCCTGACTTAGTACCGTTAGTTATATTAGTTAGTACGGATAGTTGTAATTAGTACTGACAGTACAAAATAGTTAGTACTGATCAGTTAGTTAGTACTGATAGTATAAAATAGTTAGTACCGTTTAAGAGATATGCATGAGACATTATAGGAAAAGATATGCATTATCTTTTACGCGTTTTGTAAGTCTATTAGGGTTTATCCTTGGTCTATAAAAGGAACCATACAGCATTAGAGAAGATACATCTCATATACAATCTCATATCTCATAGTTAGTAATCTGTAATCGTTTTAGCAGATTAATACAAAAGTTTAGTTATCAATATTCATTGTTCTTCTTAGCATTATAAGTTAGTTTTCGCATAACTTATAATGTTTATAGTCATTGTTTCTCCTGTAGTTTATGTGGATCAATCCATATTGGCTACAACCCTTAACAAGGTAGAAAGATCTATATTCAAAGGGATCTACAATTACGAAGACAAAGGCAACTCGGTATGAGATTGAAGGGATTGAAGACATAGTTCCTACGCATTGGAGTCCTACCAAAGTAGGGTATGACAAAGATGCATTGAAAGGGATCAAACATTGGGGTGAAAGGCGTAAGCTATGGTATAGATCTCTGTTGAACAAGTTCTCCGAGCATAATGTGTACTCTACTAAGAAGATACTGGGGGTAAAGAGTGTTAGAGTCAAGAAACTTCATGGGGATGGTTATTTGGAGGAGATTGTGGTGAAAAGAGCTGACCGTCAGTTATACAAGTTTAAAGAAGGTGACTTTGTAGATCTATACATGAATGACATTGAAGACATGCTGCTTCTTGCTGTTCAACACAAGCTATTCCACCTCACTGACAGCGATATTGTTGACTTTATTGTGGCTCTTCGTATGTTCACAAGAAGTCTCGTCATCAAGTAACGTGTCAAGGATTTACAGCTTGGTGTAGAGAGTTACCAGAAGAAACTTAACATCTCTCCTCCTCAACAAACTGTTCCAGAAATAGAATTCAAAGAACCCTACACTCCATCTCACAAACCACCAGGGGTTATCTATGAAGACTTGGTCCAACAGAAACGAGTGATGCGGGCTGATGAGCTGTACAAGTTCTCAGACAGGACGCTCAAGAAAGTTAGGGATGAGCATCATCACAAAGTACTCAATTTTGACTTGGGATATAACAAGGAGATGGAAAGGAGAAAGTGGACGGCTACTGACAAAAAGAGGTCCGCACTTATGGTCGAGTTGATTGATAAGCAGATGCTTGAAAGAAGGATCATTCAGAATCTTGAAAGATTGGTTGGTGCACGGGAACTCGAGATGGACTACAAACTGATGACGCGTACTATATGATCGTCAGGTCCAATCTCAATTTTTATCTTGTGAATAATGTGAATATGTAGTATAGACTTATAATAGTAGGCAATATAAATATTTTAGTATGAATTTTCTAGAATTTTTTAATAAATTCAAATTTTTTCAAATTAACATACTCAACATTATATATATATATATATATATATATATATATATATATATATATATAACATATATAAAAGTATATAAAAATATGAAACACTCATTAATTGAGATGGGAGCATTTAATATTTTTCCAAATACTCTTGTTAATAATTGAACATATTTATTTCCCTGAAATCATTATATTATGAAACAATTGATATCCAAAATCTTAGAAATAGAATTTGACATTTTTGATAAGGAGAGAAAATGAGATTAAAATATATGCTAAGAGATGATGATTTTAACACTCAAAGCAAGCTTCATTTCATTCACAAGCTTCAAAACAACACTTCACACACATCATCAATCTTCAATTCACAAAAATCACATCAATACCAGAAAAACATCAACAACAACCACATCACAACTACAAATTCATCAACCAAAAAATTCACACACCCCAATCCCAACAATTCATCACAAAACAATCAACACACAACAAACGTCTTCCTCAAACGAAAAATCCGACACATCGTCAAAGCTTCACATATCACACAATGTCACAAATCCAACACACAAAAAATCAAAAAAAGTCCTTCATCGACAATCACACGGGCACATCATCACAACAATCATCAATCACATCCACAAAAACCAACAAAACACACAAAAACTTCAAATTCAATGCAGTCACATCCATCCACCTCATTCATCACAAAACATCATCCATCACAACAATCACAACAACACCAACAAAATCATCAAATCAATTTTCACTTACATACTTTCACTTAACACGAAGTTTTGTTTTGGGTTTGCCTTCTGTGCTAAACAGTTTTGAATATTGATGCACATGTTGAAGGGGAGCATTTCAAATGGTTTTAAGGCTGAGAATAATACCAAAAGACCGACCATGTTTGTAATTACTTGGAGTTATAAGGTGGTTAGGATTAGGTATTCATTCCCATGATCCAACCAGAACCGGAGGGATGTACCCAGGGACCTTCTACTAGTTAGTGTAGAAGTCCATAGGTATGATATAAAAAAGGGAGTAAAAGTGAGAATAAGGGAATAGTGTCGACTAAGATAGAGCTGGTATTGGAACAAACCCAATAAGGTACTAGTCATGAAGTCTCGGTAAGCACTGAAGGGGTTGAAGAATGAAAAAGAATTGTAAGGATAAAGGGTGAAAAGAAAGAAGCCCTCCATACACTTAGGCAGAAATCGGGTCAATACATAAACTGTCAGAAACACTAAGCTGTTGTCTGGTATTGAAGACAGTCGTCATGGACCCAGTGACGCAATGCACAACCCTTCCCAGCCACTCAAGGTCTCTCAAAAGACTCTTGTTTCATTTCTCATGGAGATTAAACACATTTCTATCGACTTTCTCATTCCGAGCTAGTTGGTATTGAAAAGGTGGCAGTCTGTTCCAGCCTCCGATTATTAAAATCAAAGTGCACTATCGAGTTTAGAGCCATAAAAGAGATCATCCATAAATCTCATTAGGACACTTATCCAAAATATGCTTGCTAATTCACACAATGTAAAAGCAAGAAATATATCAAGAGTCCTACGCATTATCCTTGTGATTTTGCCAAAACATCAGAGTGGTGCCTAAAAAGTATTCACATTGACGATAGAAATCCTTCCAGAGCCAACATCAAACAAGTTCTGCAGTAGGTGACTTGTGAGATCCTACACGGATCGAACTTGTGATACTGGATATCGATTTGGTCCAGCTTATAAATTGACGGATGAATTTTGAAAAAGATAAAACTGTTGGTGTGTTATAAAAATGGTTTGCATCATAACACACCGACTGATTTTCTAAATCAATTTTCAATCTTATGTCCATGGGAAGCCTCACAAGGGTATCTGGACATAGGAAAGTTGAACATGAATTGATGACTTAATCAGGAAGATAGTAACTTACCAGTTCACTCTTACCGTGTTGTCTGCTTTGAGACGCTCCGGTAATGAGAACGGCTAGTGCAGCTGCAAAACCCTGTCAAGGAGATTCCTTAGAATTCTACCTGATCACAAGCAGTATTTATACTGATTAACAGGGAATTGTGGTTATTACAACCGTATTCGACGAAGTGACAAAGCCACTCTCGTCCATATATGTTGTTTATCACTAACCTATTCATGCAGATTTCCTAACGGCGGTAGCAGTTACCCGATGACAAGTCGAAGTCAATACAACATGCTCATACTCGGCAGGCATATGTAAAGACATCATGAAAGATCAAGTACATGTTTCAAGACTTTCGCTACTCAAATACCGTACGTCTTTCTGGAAGTGACGAAGTATTAAAGTGATACCACACGTCCTTTATAAAGTGACGAAGTGTTAAAGTTAAAGAATTTCAAGAAAGATGGTTACACACGCTTTCAACATCAAGAATAGTATGAGCATGTCGGTCCAGAAGTCACAAGATCACAAGAAGGCAAAGATTATAAGATGGCGAAATGAGATTATGCTTGGTTGATGATCTCAAGAAGCTCAAGATCACATATAAGTCAAGATAAAGATACAAGCTAAAGCCTAAAAGTCTAAAGATTGCTACATCAAGATTCACAAGATAAAGATCAAGATAACAAGACTACAAGCTAAAGATTGAAGACATTCATAGAATGTAGAGCATAAGTTTTTGTAAATTAGAGTGGCCTCCCTTAGGGGGAGATTGTTAAAAATCGAGAAAAGACTTGGTCACTTCTAAGAGTGTAATAGTATAGCTCGTAGCGTAATATTCGGAAACTTACCAAGCTAACTGGGTCAACATAAGTCATCCTTATGTGACTGGCCTAGTGGTTGGTATAAATACCCCTCTACATGCCTTGGAGAGGGTTGGTTGTTCATTTGGTTATTTACATAAAAAAAATTCATTTCCTTTCTCTCTCTAAGTGCTACAACCCACTTTCTCTCTCTAATCTTTCAATCTTGTCTATTGTTAAGTGATTTAATACATCTACAATATACTTTATAAAGATTTTTTTTAAACTCATAACCCTTTTCGATTACACACCGTCCTCACAAAAGTAATCATAAAGAAAAGAGTTATAAAATTTAATTGCCATATTCCAAATATAGACTCATAACCCTTTTCGATTCCGCACCGTCCTCGCAAAGAAAATATGTATGACAATTAATTATCTGTATATAATTAATGCGTGTAGAAAAGAAAAATTTAATCATAGTTTAATAATATGATAGTGTCATAGATATTTCATGTAGATTTCGAACCATAACGTTTAATAAGGAGTTGTGGATTATTATTCTATAGATAACGTTTCAGAAAGCAACATCTAGAAGGAGACATGTTATCTTATAAAAGAAAATGCAATTATCCTTAAAACTATGGTTGTTCATATTCGGAAAGTAATTAACTATTTCAAAGCAAGCTAGAAATAATATGAGAAACTAACAAGGAAATAATTCTTGTTGCTCCCACTGAATTTGACAACCTCACATGAATGCCTTTTCAGTAGTAAAACGCAAAGCTCCCATTGGATTTGTCAACATTGTAAGTGTTACGTCACCAGTAAATAGCAAATAGCGATTTATTTACTTTCCTACTCTCTTAAAATGCCTACAAGTAGCAATGTACTTAGGTATTGAGCATAGTATATGAAATTCTACTTATGTAGATGAGGGACTAGCCATCCGTGCTTTCATTAACTTGAAATTTTAGCATGCAATTCCTCCTTAACCGGTCTGCCTAGCCACATGGGTGTTTAGCACTATAAGGAATGAGTCGAGTCTAAGAAAAATTACCTAGAAGATCGGCTAGCAATTTTTCTTTATTCGTTGCGGTTTAAACTCATATATCGCGACAAGTGCAAAATGTCATTATTTTGGTAGCTATAGACAAAAAGTACTCTAGATACACAAAGTAATATATCTTTAAAAGATTTCAAAACCAGAAAAGGTTAATGAAAGATTGAAAGCGAGTTTAAATATAATTGAGGAAAAATTCAATTATAACCCTATTTTATTCTTGTCAACCAATGAGAAGATATAGGAGTAAGTCTCACTCTTCTTACCATAAAAAGCGACTATGTTTGTCTTTTTAAGAAAAACAAACTTTCGTTTACGAATTATGTTGCAATAACACGATTAACCAGAATATAGAAAGTTTAATTTAGTATTTTCGATAATTGAATTCTTAAAAGAATTAATTACCCAATTAATTACTAATAAGACTAAGATCCAACTTGATCCCCCACTTATTACCAGAGGTCTGACCAGCGTATAAAAAGTAGGGCAAGAGGTAAGCGACGAGCGTTAATTGCATATAAATGCAACTCTTTGTTTTATGAGACTTATGACATTAGTAACTCCTATAGTAATGTCAAGTGCATGTTTAGTTTCATCATATGCCTCGGGTCAAAGGTCTGACCAAGCATACTCGATTTAAGTCCACAAAAAAACATGCAAAAATTGACATAGATCTGACCTATGAAATTTTTTGCCATGGGTTGAAAAGGCCATGAGGTCTGATCAGAGAAGTCAATCCAAGTGCACGTGTTCTTATTTTGGTTGGCATAGAGTTAAAATTTCACATAAGGGTATACACAAAATTTTTATAAAATTTGTGACAAAATCATGTACAAAGAAGCATGCAAAATATCTTTGTAGCACAAGTTAAGAAAACTTTTTGTTAACTTTTAATCTTGACATCATCCTTCAAAAGTTCTAGGTAGCTCCATTTGAACGCACAAAGAAGCGAAGAAGCGGGTCAGCGCAAAGCTTATTAAAAACCCGACTTCTTTAGGGAAACGTCCCGCCTTATACCTCTCTTATAGTTTGTTCACAATGGGTGAGCCGATTTTGCAATTGACTAATGATGTATTTAAGAAAAACTTTTAACTCTCCAAGAAAACAAGTTTCATAGTTTAATGTCCGTATTTATTTGTCCAAAACCAAGGTTTTACAAATAACACATAACAGGTCACTAGGAGTATATAATTATGTGTGTAATTTTACAGACACATTTAAACCAAGTTTCTCTTTAAGTATTAGTCCGTTTAGAGTTTGAAAAAAAACTTTTGCATATAGTTATAAGTCACAAGGAGTATAAGCACATAAGTATATAAACAGACAGAAAGTGGGGATGAGATGAAGACAGACTCTATTCAGAAAGCAATAAATCACATAATACCCCAAGGTCTCACAAGAGTCTTCCCCAAATAAAGAACCAAAAGACTCTCACTAGGTTTTCTGCTAAAGTACCTAGATCGTCACATCCATTATATTACAAGATTGCGTGAGTCTTAAGGCAAGGATAATGAAAAAAATAAAATACTTAAACTCTCAATTAACTTTTAATTTTAAATCTATTCTTATTCAATCTATATTAACTAGTAATAATTCAAGATTCTAGGTTTTTATTTATTCTTTATGACAAGAATTGCATATTGTTGCCATAATTTTCAATTAAAACAATAAATAAAAGTGCACAAACGGATCTAGCGTGTTTTATAAGTGTGTAACCTATAACACCAAATGAGATTGACTCGTGATGCCACTATCAAGATTTTATAAACTAGTAAATCAGTTACTACGAGTACGCAGCAGATTGAATCTAGTTTGATATTAAGAATTAACACACAAATAAAGTAAGTAACATTAACCTTTGTTTAATGACAAAAGTCAATTAAACGAGAATCTTGATCTTGAATCATAGTGATTAAATTACCACCTTCACGGTTGCTCACACAACACGTCAAACAAGCACGTCATGATGCTCGTCGTCACTTCACGTCTCACAAACACCTAGTGTATACTTCTTTTTCTTGGATTTAAAACTACAACTCTCTTTTGTAGCTTTAACCGAAAATCAGAAACCCTAGTTTGGGTTTTAACCAAAATCGGTTAATAGGAAAAAGCAAGAACCGAAACCCTAATTCGGTTTTTATTTGTTGTCACCTTTGAGAACTAGTAAACCAATCCTTGAAGCTTCTATAAACGATGTTGTGGGAAATCAAATCGCACCAATAACCTAAAGGGTTTAATCGAAATTGCTTGAAGAAGATGGAACCAAAATCCCTTTTAGGGATTAACCAAAATCGGTTCTAGGGAAAAGAGAGATCACCGAAAACCTTTTAGGTGGATTTAGGGTTTTTAGAATGAATGAATTGTGAGCTAGGATATGGGTGTTTATATAGGCAGTCAATCCTATTCCTTGGTGAACAAAGAAACCACAATTCTTTCCTTTTCCCTCTTTTCCTAAATCGACCCAAACACCCCTTGGAAAACTATATGGGTTGGCTAAACATTAGGCACCCATAAGGTTTGGGTTTTGTTCGATTTAGTCCCTTTGGTTTATATTTAAATATCCGTTAAATTAGTTATAAACTAATTATAGAAACTAACGAACATTTAAATATATTACGTGAAGTATATATAAAATAAACGTACTCTTCATGTCTTAACGTGTGTGCCCCCAATAGGCTCGCGTATTTGCGGTCGTATAACATGCGTATCCGACTCACATATTCCAACATTGTTCGCTTGTGAGTCGGATAAGTATGACATTTTGAGATTTATATTTGGTAAATATGAAATTATCTCTCAGAAAAATATCACCAAAAGTTAAAAAGATGTCTCTAAAAACAAAAAAGTGTCCACACAAGTATAAAAAGTGTCATTATTTCTCGATCCGGTCCGGTCCGATTCATAATCCGTTATGCTCATCCCTACTACTAACTACGGAGTATTGCTTTTCACAGCTGCTATTTTCGTCAGACACACTTTTATATAGGGTAAAAGCCATAAATTACCAACGTACTTTCCAAAATTTCCCGACTTAAACCTTTTACTTTTTTATTAACACCGAAACCTACGTACTTTCAAATTTTTAACCGACTTGAACCAAACGTTTGTAACGTTAGTTATTATGTGGCAACGTTAGTCCATTTAACTAATGATCGCTTTGCATCGTTAGTCCTTTAACAATAATAGTTCTTTATATGATTTTCTTTATACAATTTTTTACGTTTTCGCTCGTTTTTTTACGTTTTCGTCCGCTATTTTACGATTCCGTCTGCTTTTTTACGTTTTCGTCTGTTTTTTACGTTTTCGCCCGTTTTTACGTTTTCGTCCGTTTTTTTACGATTTCGTCTGGTTTTTTATGTTTTCGTTTGACTTTTTTGTGTTTTCGCCCGTTTTTTACGTTTTCGTCCTCTTTTTTACGTTTTCGTCCGTTTTTTACGATTTCGTCTGGTTTTTTTCGTTTCGTCTGTTTTTTTGTGTTTTCGCCCGTTTTTTACGTTTTCGTCCGGTTTCTTACACTTTCGTACATTTTCTTACGTTTTCGTCTGTTTTTTTTACGATTTCGTCTGATTTTTATGTTTTTGTTTGTTCTTTTACGTTTTCGCACGTTTTTGTTAAATCTTCGTTCGTTTTTTTAAATCGTACGAAAACGTAAAAAAACGCAAAATAACAGACGAAATCGTACGAACACGGCTGAAATCGTACGAAAACGTAAAAAACGGACGAAAAAATAAAAAAACAGAAGAAAACGTAAAAGATAGAAAGAAAACGTAAAAAAACGGACGAAAACATAAAAACAAACGAAATTTTAAAAAACCAGACGGAAACTTAAAAAACGAACGAAGACGTAAAAACCAGACTAAATCGTAAAAAACGGACGAAAACGTAAAAAAAACGGGCGAAAACGTAAAAAAAGCTGGCGAAAATGCAAAAAAACAGGCGTAGACGTAAAAAAAACCAGACGAAATCGAAAAAAAAACGGACGAAAACGTAAAAAAGAGGACGAAAACGTAAAAAACGGGCGAAAACGAAAAAAAACGGGCGAAAACGTAAAAAAATGACGAAAACATAAAAAACCAGACGAAATCGTAAAAAAACTGACGAAAACGTAAAAAAAGGGACGAAAACGTAAAAAACATAAAAAAAACGGGCGAAAACGCAAAAAAAAACAGACTAAAACGTAAAAACGAGACGAAATAGTAACAAAAGGGACGAAAACGTAAAAAAATCATATAAATAACTATTATTGTTAAAGGACTAACGATGCAAAGCGATCGTTAGCTAAATGGACTAACGTTGCCACATAATAACTAACGGTACAAACGTTTGGTTCAAGTCGGTTAAAAATTTGAAAGTACACGGGTTTCAGTGTTAATAAAAAAGTAAATGGTTCAAGTCGGAAAATTTTGAAAAGTACATTGGTAATTTATGGCTTTTACCATTTTATATATTATAGATAGACTTTTTTCCACCATTGCTATAAACTATACAACTACAGCTATTTAAGTTCTAGTCTTTTTCAGATTTCTGTTGTTACCAATTATATAATGCAAGTGTTCTGTTACTTGTATCATTATTCTAACATGATTTATTACAATATCGTAAAACACTAAAACTCATATGAATGGATAACATATAAGGTTCTAGTCGACAGGACGTTAAACGACGGATAAGGTTTAATTTTGTGGGCCCCACAGGTCCCACTAGTCATCAGCCAATTGCACACTGGATTTTTCTTAAAGTTTAAACTTATCAGGTACATTTAACTTGCCACGTTGACATATGATAATGTGGGACCCACTTCTTGTAGTTTTATCTCTTTGGCGGTTGGATGTGTAGCATCCGCTTGCATACGATTGAAGTAGATTTTAGAGTAATGTTATATCCACTCACAACTCACATAAAAATTTTCACATACACATGTGGCATGTAAGTTGCACCAATCACATTCTATCATATTTTCTCTTTTCTTTTTTCAATATCTATATTTATTTGACACATATGAGTGAATTTTTTTTGTATAAAATGAGTGTGATCCTAAGATTTCTTCAAAATTTATTGGTCACACGGCGGTAGTTAATGGTTGTACGTTGGTTTTAGTTTAAAAGTCGTCAAGGATTCAATGACTCTTGGTTAAGATAATTGTTGCATTAAACTACTTGAACTAGGTATTAAACGAGTTAAGTTCAAGGTTAAACTTTTATAAGCGTATGTTTGGCGACAGGTAGCAGTAGTATGAGCAGTAAGCAGGAGCAGTTAGCAGTAACTGTTTGTTTAAAAAGGTGTTTGATAACGTAGCTGTAAGCTGTAATTATTGTTGAGATGTGAAGGCTTATATCCCACATCAGTATAATGAGTAAAGTGGATTAGGGTCTCACACTTATAAATACCCCTCACTGTAATTGTAAACTTGTATCTCTTGTGTGTGTGTGTGTACCACAATAATAAAATCTCTCTGGTTTGATCTCGTGGACTGCCACGACCATCCTAGTCGTGGATACCACATCACATCTATGTCGATTTTATTCCGCATTTACTTTTCGTAAGCCTTGTTTGTATTCTTTGTTTGTTCGAGCGGTGTGTGTAGGTGCGATATACCCTATCAAAGTGGTATCAAGAGCCAGGTTACGATAAACAAAGGCAGAAGACGGTAAGTAAAGATCGACAAGTTTGATGGTCACGATTTCGGGTTTTGGAAGATGCATATCGAAGACTATCTTTATCAGAAGAAGCTTCACGAGCCTTTGGCATAAGCCAAACCTACATGCATGAAAGCCGAGGACTGGACTTTGCTAGATAGGCAGGCTCTGGGTGCGGTCAGGCTATCATTGTCGAAGAACGTAGCCTACAACGTTGTCAATGAGAATACTACATACGACTTGTTTAAGGCTCTGTCTAACATGTACGAGAAACCTAGTGCATCAAATAAGGTGTTTCTTATTCGACAGTTGGTTAATACGATGATGAAGGAAGGAGCCTCAGTTGCAGATCATGTAAACGAGTTTAATTCAATCCTATCAAGGTTGATGTCGGTTGATATTAAATTCGATGAAGAAGTACAAGCTCTTTTGTTACTCTCTTCGTTGCCTAAGAGCTGGTCAAGCACTGTTACAGCAGTTAGTGGTTCAACTGGAAGTACTAAACTTAAGTTCGATAACATTCGTGATTTAATTCTTGGGCAAGATATCCGTAGGAAGACATTTGGAGAGTACTCGAACTCCTTGTTAAGTGCAGAAGACAAAGGCAGGGGCAGAAAGCAAGATAGAGGGCAAAAGCATAACAGAAGCAGATCGAAATTAAAGAAGAAAGGTCAGTCGAAGAACAGGCAGGATATCACGTGTTGGAATTACAATCAGAAGGGCCACTTTCAAAATATGTCACATCCCAGACGGGGCCTGGACGGAATACGTGTCCGAGGGCGTGACGTCATAACAATTCGAACACAAAGCAATAAAGAATGACCACTAATCATAGACGTTTGAAAAATAGTTGTACTCGTTGCATAAAGGAAATAAATTTTTGTTTTACAACCGGTCATAAGAGAGTTAAATGTAGCGGAATCATAACAAAGTTTGATAATGACAACAAGTATATAAATAGATAAGTCTTGAAATCGGCGAAGTCACATAGCACATAGACTCCATTTAGCATCAAGAATCAAGCCAAGCTAAGCACCTGAGAAAACATGTTTAAAACGTCAACATAATATTGGTGAATTCATAGGTTTAAGTTAATACAATAATGGACCACAAGATTTCAAAACACATGCGACTACTATAACAGATACAACATCACATAAAAGGTATTTACTGTTACGCTAAGCTTATGACACCGATGCTAATAACAACAGGGCATATCATATCATACCACAAAGTATTCCTGCCTTTAACGTGTCCCAAACCAAAGACCACCACAACGCACATCGACATGACATATATCTGTTTATTCTTCGTTAAGTGGAACAAAATCAGATAGGGATAATTAGTCCCAATAGATCTATTTACGCATTCGCGCTCACTTAACCAATTCAACTGGCCATAGGTGACTAACGGTTCATGATAGTTCGGGCATAGCCGTTTTAAGTTCAATTTTAAAGTGCGATATGTGAAAAACTATCTATTCAATACAAGCTCTTCAAAACTACTTTTACGCCTAATGAAAACATTTTTAGGTCGCTCAAAACCTCAAAACTAATTCGGACCAGCAACATGTCTTTTCATAAATACTCCTAAAAATCCATCCAAACGCCACAATAGTGCTTATTATAGCCTAATCTCGATCACTACCAAACCAACCAACAAAACCACACTTAATCTAACCTAATCCCTTCATTTTTATTGTTGCAACACACTTTTTAACTCATCTCACCCTAACTTATAAAACAACAAACATAATACTTCCATTTTTATAAAAGTTGTCAAGATATTTTGTCATTTCTTTTTAGAAAAGTAACACAAACACATGGATTCTTAAACTCGAACAATATTCATAAGAATAAAAGAAATGAAACAAGAGATGACCAAGAAATACTTACAAGAATGAAGAAACAATACCCAAAATCACTAGATCTATAAAACCCACTTATAAAATTAGGAACCCTAATTTTATAACCTTGAGAAAACCTTTGGAAATCAACCAACCAATACTTGGATTTACCTTAGAAACCCTTGGAAATGAACTTAGAGTGTTTGGATCTTGAAAAAAATCAAAAGTTATGGATGTGTTTGTGGGTGTGTTTATTTCCACGGCTCAAAGGAAGCAAAAGGGAGAGAAAGAAAATTTTGTGAGGCAAGTATTGTGATGAATGACCTAACTTGTGAGAACACGATGTATTTATAGTGCCAAAAGGACCTAGGGTTAAGATAAGAAATGAACCATGGCTTGGGACTCAACCACACCATGGGTGTGTGTGTCTTGGGATTGCGAAACTAGCCACAAAGACCAAGTTGGTTTCAATTTTGAGTCATGGGTCAGAGCATGACTTACACCCGCAAAAACATAACAACGCAGCGATACACTTTGGGTGCTACTTCATAGATACCCAGCGCTAAGAATTACAAAGAACGACACTCTAATGTGTCGTTTGTAAAACAATCTCGTTGATTTTCTGAAATCAAAATAATAGTTGTCCCATAATTGCATCACCATGAAAAACTTGAATGTAAAGACTCCAATGCACATCAAATAATCCAAGCATCTAATTCACTGAGAAAAACATGCTTAAAAAGTGTCACATTAAAGTGTGTGAGTTCATATATCAGTTTTAATAAGATGTAATCCACTGTATCATCACAGTACCATGTAAAAATCCCAAAGATTTATATAAAGAATGCACGACACATTTTATGTCACCAAAAATACCAATCTTGTCCCAAAGATTTATAAAGAATGCATGACACATTTTATGTCACCAAAAATACCAATCTTGTCCCAAAGATTTATAAAGAATGCATGACACATTTTATGTCACCAAAAATACCAATCTTGTCCCAAAGATTTATAAAGAATGCATGACACATTTTATGTCACCAAAAATACCAATCTTGTCCCAAAGATTTATAAAGAATGCATTACACATTTAATGTCACCAAAAAGATCATCTTGTCCCAAAGATTTATAAAGAATGCATGACACATTTTATGTCACCAAAAATACCAATCTTGTCCCAAAGATTTATAAAGAATGCAGGACCATTTATGTCACCAAAAATACCATCTTGTCCAAAGATTTATAAAAATCATGGACACATGTTTATGTCACCAAAAATACCAAACCTTGTCCCAAAGATTTAAAAAGAATGCATGACACATTAATGTCACCAAACTTACTCCAAGTATGTGTTTTTCGGGGCCCTAATAGTCCCCAACGTAATCCGCACATGTTATAAACGTTCGTCCAGTGATAGCTAATCACCCAACGGGAGTTGCAAGCCCGAATAGATCTATTTTAAAATCATTCCGTGGACATCACCTATAATGTTCTTGCCGGCGATCGCTAACACCGAACAGGATCCACACCCGAATAGATCTATTTCAATAACAATCCGCAGCTCACCCACCAAGTGATTTACAGTTCATGACGCTGTGATGTAGACTTGTATGTGCCCAATTTGGGCAGTGATATGTACTCCCGTTACCGGTGTCCCCTCCAAGAACACCTGGGCAGTACCGTTTTAAATATGTACTCCCGTTACCGGTGTCCCTTCCAAGAACACCCGGGCAGTACCGTTTTAAATGTGTACTCCCGTTACCGGTGTCCCTTCCAAGAACACCCGGGCAGTACCGTTTTAAAAATATAGTTCAATCAGCCTAAGCTAATCCGTAGTCATTTCAAATGTAAAGTATGCATTTATGACCAGAAATGAAGTCAAATAATGTATCCCATAGCGAGCTATGCAAATAAGTATGTAAACAAATTTGTAATCAATCATGTAAATGCATTTGTAAACAAGCATGTATCCCCCTCGCGTGTTATAAAACATTCAAAAGATTGAAAAGCGAGGCTATGAAACTCACATTGATTAAAGACCACGATCAATTAATCCAAATAATCACAACCGAATCTGCAACGATCTCGACCACGACCTATAATTATGTCGTTCGATTACAACACGTAATAAATACGACCAACGATGCGTACATCGTTACAACGAAAACATATATATATTTATATATATGTTTACATACATATACGTGATGAGAAATCCACTTGCGCGTCCTAACCTTAACACTGAGTATATTTATATATTACTAATTTTCCATTTGTACTACCGGACTAACTACAACACTACCAGTAGTAACCATTTTTATACTACCAGTACTAATGACAAAATTACTCTACCAGGAGTAACTTATATACTACCAGTAGCAATGACTATAACTACCAGGAGTAACTATAACACTACCAGTAGTAACTATAACACTACCAGGAGTAACTTAACACTACCAGGAGTAACTATAACACTACCAGTAGCAATGACTTTTATAAAGTATATTTATTTTCTAAGTCTGACCCGACTATAACGACCCACTAAATCACATTTTCACAACTCGGGTTCTAAAGAGAATTTATGCGAAACGATATTCCGAACAACTTTCCAGTTTTGTCCGAGACCCGAAACTCGACTGAAATATGAAAACGCACATCGCATCAGGTCTGATGCATGTACTAATTAACAATAGCCAGAATTTGCCCCCCTTTAAATCCCTTAGCACTCCTTTTAACTACAGAACCTCGCGGGGAAGTAAAACGACCTTCCGAACAACTTTCATGTTTCGACCGAAGGCCGAAACGGACCTCGAAAGTGCCCGAATCAGCTTTAAAATCCACAGCAGCGCCCTATTACTATGGCCGAGTTTTATATAAGGATATAATCTCGTTTTGCATAACTTCCTCGGTATTAGAGTTACAAGACGATCCCTATATGAAACGATTGATAAGCAAGCTCTACCATATTTTAAAGCCTAAAATCAGATTTACCAATTTCTCGATCCTCGTTTGGCGTGCCAAACTTTCTGCTCACAGTCCGCTAGTTACAAATCACGCCAAAATCCGTTTTTGACCCAAAATCTCATCAAAACCACATCTAATGTGCCTTATAATTTCATACTAATCCTACTTCACTATCAACAACATATTACACTAAACGCCGCAAGTTTCAATGGATTTTCATCACATATAACCAAATCGATAATATAATCGAAAATCAATAAAACCAATATGAAGGAAACCTTACAATGCTATTTAAGCGATAACGGACTCGATAAATTTCTCGCCTTGCTCCTCTTGAGTATGTCGCGGCTCACCACCAACAACCGAACCAAATCAAAACTCGAACCAACCCAATATAAAAACAAATCAAACAAACCACCTCCTAGTGGCCTCTTGCTGATATCAAACCCACCAGCCAAGAGCAAAACCCAACTCAGAAACTTTCTTGTTTCATAAAACTACTTCAAATAAAACCTTGTTGCAAATCCATTTTTATTACATGGATGACTAATTTAGGACCTCCTAAACAACATTTGATAGGTAGAAAAATCAAAACACCAAGAGTGGTGGTGTTGTGTATTGCGGTCAGAAACCAAGAATAATGAAAGAAGGAAAAATGATAACTTGTATATTTATATAATAAATATCTTACAAATATCTTTTAGATATTTTGTAAAATATCTAGTTAATTTAACGCGAGCCTTAAACGCGAGCTTTGCCAAGATACCGAGAACAAATTACGCATGGTTCATAAAATGAAATTTTAATGATCATAAAGAATAATAGCGAGACACGTCGTAAATTATACGACGCTCGAAACCGATAACAACGCGCGTCAAACGTCGACTCGCGAACTCAATAATACAAAATTATCGAATCTTCTCTAAAATTTCATAAGCAAATACGAAATATTTATTAAGACAATAAAATTTTAAATTCGACACTCGCTCACTGGAAAAAAAAAAAAAAAAACTCGTAAAATAATATTTACGACATCGGGCACGCGATCGTCATACAATGACCTAAAACACGGGGTGTTATAGTCTTTCCCCGTTAAATGAGCCTTGTCCTCAAGGCTTAAGATGCGGCACTTGACGACGGTGCGGTCTTTGTGAAGAGATGGATATTTCTTTCGAATTGATCCTTGCGTTCGTCATGTAAAACTCAGGCCTCGCCTAGAGTTCCATGAACCTTAACATTGGGGTACACGCGGTCTTTTGCCTCAACCGTATGACTTCTCGATTCATGATTCCCAGCAGGTTTTCTCGCCAAACCGAAGCTTCACATCAAAGTGAAGTTTCATCAAAAGAACGCTAAAGTTCGTCGGCATAGGACTTCTCAAGTTGGATACATAAACGTATTTGTGCACACTGCACAGCTCTTGCGAACTCAAGCTTTTAAGCTATGATTCAACTTGTTCCCACATCTGAAAGTCCCAACATAGCTAGGTTTAACTTCCCCCATTGCCAAAGACGTACTTCTCGCCTTCTAAGGCGATACCTTAGCTAACTAGGTTTTCAACTCGAAGATTTTACAGGCTTACGCCTCAAACTCGCCTCGTCATCCTGATGAAAATCACGAAAAACAAATGTAACTTAACCAATAAAATCAAAAAATACAATGTCAACCGCTCTTATCATAAGAGACAAGACACGCACGGAATCATATCCGAATATAAACATAAAATCCGTCGCTCTTAAAAATAATCCTAAGACGAATGATCGCTCCAACTTAGTTGGTGATCATACAAATGAAGCGGCCTACGCTCTCAAACCATATCAAGGTATCGCAACCAAATCCGAAACAATTTCGTGGATCGGGACGAAACAAGATCCGAATCACATCATAAGATACACAATCTAAACGATACCTAAAGTATTCATTAATTCAAAAATCCAAAAATACTCATCATAACCAAAATCCAAAACATACTTCGCCCCTCCCGGTCTCATTTGAATAATGACCACCGTTGCGAAAAAATTCTAAGAGGTACTCACGACTCTATCAATTGAATTATACACAACACATATTGTCAAAAGACAAAACGAAATCAATCAAGAAAATAATTAAACATCATGAGCTTAATGCTGGATCGTCAAAAATTAAAAATTCCAACATTTCCATATGGCGACTAGCACAATCGGCTCGGTCCTATCCTAACACATTACATCCTAGATGAATTGAATCATTCAGTCGAGAAAATCACTCACATTCCTACTTCCATACCGCTCGACTTAAGACATTGGCTACTTTGGTCGTTCCTCTAGAATGGGGACGGATGTCACCATTTTTCTAGAGTCTCCAATCAAATCGCCCCTCTTTACTTAAAACCTCGAGTCGACACGTCACGGAGTAGATCACTACGCCCCAACCCGAAGTCAAGCAGCACATAGTTGGTTATTTAATCCTTGATGATAAAAGAATATCACTACTATACCACCACTACACTCAATAACGGGGAAAAGAAAAGAATTTTTCTTC
Source organism: Tanacetum coccineum (assembly GCA_026074375.1). Classification (NCBI taxonomy): domain Eukaryota; kingdom Viridiplantae; phylum Streptophyta; class Magnoliopsida; order Asterales; family Asteraceae; genus Tanacetum; species Tanacetum coccineum. The sequence goes on along the minus strand of BQNB010015213.1, from coordinate 10,307 downwards.
ACGGCCATCGGTGGATACAACAATAATAACTCACATTTGATGTAGGAGAAGTCTTCTCCATTCTTCACTTTCAACTTCCTTTACTTTGGAAACCTTATGACCCCGAGAGGATCCCTTCTCAGTGTCGGTATCAGGTTTCGTGGGTATTCCACCATTTAATAAATTTTCTCAAGACTTTCAGGTACGTTCACGTGTCCATGCTCGATGGCACTATATACCTTTTTTAATGGATTCCGGTGATATCGAGTTCCTACTCGTTCATATCGGATACCAGTAAGCCACTCATTTATAATTTCTTATTTACATAAAGAAGCGTCAATTTATGTAAGTTAAGAAATGATAAACTTTAAGGTTCGGTGATTTAAAATTATTTATTTAACGAAGAGGCGTCCAATCCTTTTCAAATAAATAAATTATAAACATCCTACTTTAATAATTCGCCGTGCAATACGCGTACTCTTCAAACCTTTAAGTAGGTTGACAGACGATGCCATGAGTTTCTACCGAGTATGTGACGAATGTTTCCAAACTCGTCTTCGGAGACAGGGAGTAAAACTACCCAAAAATATCGACCTAGAGTTCAAGATAGGTAATGAGTACCCGGTTAGAGTAAACCAGGTAAAAGTCTCGATGAACCAGTCAACATAGCAATTATCATATAAATCCTCCTATTACAAGTCCCGCCCATACAAGACTTGTAATACTTAGATTTATACATAATCCCATGTAAACAAACTGTGACGGGCTTTTGTTAACATAGCCAATATCATATCATCCTCAGATTACAAGTCCCCGCCCATAACCTGACTTGTAATACTAGCTTCATCCATAATTCAATTGTAAACACAACCTGTGACGGGCTTTGTTAACATAGCAATTATCATATCAATCCTCATATTACAAGTCCCGCCCATACAAGACTTGTAATACTTAGATTCATACATAATTTCCATGTAAACAAAAATTATACCTGGTCTTTCGTGTAATCCCCTATATAGTATCACGCTATAAAGAAAAAATAATATTCTTAGAGACCAATGTTTACCTTACAATGTCCTGAGAACGAAGTGAGACCATATGCGCAAGCTCACAATGTCCTGACATATAATTGAACCAATTGTCAACTCACAATGTCTGACGTTTATAATTGAACCATCGTGCAACTCACAAGTCGACTATAAATGAGACCATTTGAGCAACGCACAATGTCTGAAATAAATTGAACCATTGTGCAACTCACAATGTCTTAAGAAATGCTCTGGTATTTATATAATAACTTTTATATAAATAAGCGTACGATATATGCGAAAGGAATGCAAGCATATATATATTATATATATGTATGTCACGAAAGCACTTAATGCAACACGTAAATATAAGCACATAAGCAAGTAGCGTGTATGCACTTTGAAACGTTTGATGTGATGCAATTTTGTAAAAACGGTTATAGTCAAGAGGTAAAAATATCAACCCTAGTTTCTCTAAACCAGTGCTCTGATACACTCTGTAACACCCGCAAAAACATAACAACGCACGAATACCATTTGGGTGCTACTTTCATAATCACAGCGCTAGATACAAGAGAACGACCTCTAAATGCGTCATTTAAAACAATCTGTTGATTTTTGAATCAAAATAATAGTTGTCCTTAATTGCCTCACCAGAAAAACTTGAATTAAAGACTCAATCACATCAAATAATCCAAGCATCTATCACCTGAGAAAAACATGCATAAAAGTTCAACATTAAAGTTGGTGAGTTCATAATATTATTAAATATGAATGTAGACCACTTATCTTCACAGTACCAAGTAAAAATCCAAAGATTTTATAAAGATTGCACGACACATTTATTCCACCCAAAAATACCATCTTTTCCAAAGATTATAAAAGAATGCATGACCACATTTTATGTCACCAAAAATACCAATCTGTACCAAAGATTATTAAAAATGCATGACACATTTTATGTCACCAAAAGTACCAATCTGTTCCCAAAGATTTATAAAGAATGCATGACACATTTTATGTCACCAAAATACCAATCTTGTCCCAAAGATTTAAAAAGAATGCATGACACATTTTATGTCACCAAAAATACCAATCTTTCCCCCAAGATTATAAAGAATTCATGACACATTTATGTCACCAAAAATACCAATCTTGTCTCAAAGATTTATAAAGAATGCATGACACATTTTATGTCACAAAAAATACAACCAAGCATGTCCCAAAGCGATATAAAAGAACAGTCATGACACATTTTATGTCACCAAAAATATCAATCTTGTCCCAAAGATTTATAAAGAATGCATGACACATTTAATGTCACCAAACTACTCCAAGTATGTGTTTGTCGGGGGCCCTATAGTCCCAACGTAATCCGACATGTTATAACGTTCGTTCCCAGTGATAGCTAATCACCCGAACGGGGGTTGTCAATCCCGAATAGATCTATTTTATATCATTCGCGTGGACATCACGCTATAATGTTCGTTCCCGGCGATCGCTAATCACCCGAACAGGGATCCACACCCGAATAGATCTATTTCATAACATTCGTGCTCACCCTCCAAGTGATTTACAGTTCATGACGCTGTGACGTAGACTTGTATGTACCCAATTTGGGCAGTGATATGTACTCCCGTTACCGGTGTCCCCTCCAAGAACACCCGGGCAGTACCGTTTTAAATATGTACTCCCGTTACCGGTGTCCCTTCCAAGAACACCCGGGCAGTACCGTTTTAAATGTGTACTCCCGTTACCGGTGTCCCTTCCAAGAACACCCGGGCAGTACCGTTTTAAAAATATAGTTCAATCAGCCTAAGCTAATCCGTAGTCATTTCAAATGTAAAGTATGCATTTATGACCAGAAATGAAGTCAAATAATGTATCCCATAGCGAGCTTATGCAAATAAGTATGTAAACAAATTTGTAATCAATCATGTAAATGCATTGTAAACAACATGTATCCCCTCGCGGGAATAAAAACATTCAAAGATTGCAAAGCGAGCTATGAAACTCACATTGATTAAAGACCACGATCAATTAATCCAAATAATCACAACCGAATCTGCAACGATCTCGACCACGACCTATAATTATGTCGTTCGATTACAACACGTAATAAATACGACCAACGATGCGTACATCGTTACAACGAAAACATATATATATTTATATATATGTTTACATACATATACGTGATGAGAAATCCACTTGCGCGTCCTAACCTTAACACTGAGTATATTTTATATATACTATTTTCCATTTGTACTACCCGACTAACTAACAACACTACAGTAGTAACCATTTTTATACTACCAGTACTAATGACAAAATTACTCTACCAGGAGTAACTTATATACTACCAGTAGCAATGACTATAGCTACCAGTAGTAACTATAACACTACCAGGAGTAACTATAACACTACCAGGAGTAACTTAACACTACCAGGAGTAACTTAACACTACCAGTAGCAATGACTTTTATAAAGTATATTTATTTTCTAAGTCTGACCCGACTATAACGACCCACTAAATCACATTTTCACAACTCGGGTTCTAAAGAGAATTTATGCGAAACGATATTCCGAACAACTTTCCAGTTTTGTCCGAGACCCGAAACTCGACTGAAATGGGTGAAAACGCACTCGCATCAGGTCTGATGCAGTGTACTAATTACCAAACAGCCAGCTTTTGCCCCCGCCTTAAGACCCGTTAGCACTCGCTTTTAGACTTAAAGAACCTCGCGGGGAAGTAAAAACAACCTTCTCGAACAACTTTTTCATGTTCGACCGAAGGCCGAAAACAGACTCGAAAGTGCCCTAATCGAAGCTTTTAAAATCCGGACAGCAAGCGCCCTATTACTAGTGCCGAGTTTTTATATTAAGGATATATATCTCGTTTTTGCCATAACTTTCTCGTTATTAGGAGTTACAAGACGATCCCTATATGGAAACGATCGTCTAAGCAAGCTCTACCATATTTCAAAGCCTAAAATCAAGATTTACCAATTTCTCGATCCTCGTTTGGCGTGCCAAACTTTCTGCTCACAGTCCGCTAGTTACAAATCACGCCCTCCCCGAGGGGGGGGGGGGGGGGGGGGGGGGGGGGGGGCGCCAAAATCCGTTTTTGACCCAAAATCTCATCAAAACTACATCTAATGTGCCTTATAATTTCATACTAATCCTACTTCACTATCAACAACATATTACACTAAACGCCGCAAGTTTCAATGGATTTTCATCACATATAACCAAATCGATAATATAATCGAAAATCAATAAAACCAATATGAAGGAAACCTTACAATGCTATTTAAGCGATAACGGACTCGATAAATTTCTCGCCTTGCTCCTCTTGAGTATGTCGCGGCTCACCACCAACAACCGAACCAAATCAAAACTCGAACCAACCCAATATAAAAACAAATCAAACAAACCACCTCCCCTCCTAGTGGCCTCTTGCTTGGTTCGAACCCACAACCAAGAGCAAAACCCAACTCGAAACTTTCTTTGTTTCAATAAAAATTAACTTCAAATAAAACCTTGTTGCAAATCCATTTTTATTACATGGATGACTAATTTAGGACCTCCTAAACAACATTTGATAGGTAGAAAAATCAAAACACCAAGAGTGGTGGTGTTGTGTATTCGGCAGAAACCACAAGAATAATGAAAGAAGAGAAAAATGATAACTTGTATATTTATATAATAAATATCTTACAAATATCTTTTAGATATTTTGTAAAATATCTAGTTAATTTAACGCGAGCCTTAAACGCGAGCTTTGGCCAGGCTGAGAAACAAATACGCTGGTTCATAAAATGATATTTTATGATCATAAGAATAATAGCGAGACACGTCGTAAATTTTACGAAGCTCGAAACGATTAACGAACGCGCGGTCAAACGTCGACTCGCGGAACGTCAATAATAAAAATTATCGAATCTTCTCCAAATTTTTCATAATAAAATACGAAAATATTTATTATGACAAATAAAATTTTAAATGTCGACACTCGCTCACGGAAACTCGTAAAATAATATTTACGACATCGGGCACGCGATCGTCTACAATGACCTAAAACACGAGGTGTTATATCCACCAAGATGAAATGTTATTGGTTAGATTTTTACTAGTGCTCAAGTGGTCCAATTCTTATAAGTGTATGTTGGTGCATGACAAGGTTAAGAAAAGGAGTCACTATCTCCATTTCATGCATGCATAATGCCAAAAATAAAGTGAAATGATTCTTCTTGATTTAATTTGAGACTTAATGTTGTGTTTGGTTGAGTTGGGGCGTACGAATTTAACAAGGGAGGAGGGGGAACAAAATTTTTAACATTACAATGCGTGACGGATGATAACTCGAGTTTACACGAAAAGATTGCGTGGTTCCGGGGTTCCGTTTGGTCAAAAACGCAAAAAACGCAATTTAAAAGATAAAACCCTAAAATTAATATTGGAAGAGATTAAAAATCACGAAACACTTAGAAAAGTTAAAATATCTCATATAAGGCCTAAATTTATTAATAACCGATGTCAGGACGCGCCCGATGACGTTTTTCAGATTTACGCGGTTTAACTTCCCGGTAAACTGTCAGATTCGAACGTAACATGAAAAAGTCAAAGATAATAATCGGAAAGGTTTAAAATGTTGACCTAAAACTTACGGGGTATGAGATCCTTTCCCCGTTAAAAGAGCATTGTCCTCAAAGCTCAGGACCTAGCTTGAGATGCGGATTCAGGGTTAGCGAAAAGATGAGGGTACTTTTTCTGCATTTGGTCTTCGCGCTCCCAAATATACTCGGGACCTCTCTTTGAATTCCAATGGACCTTCACGATTGGAATGCGACTTTGCTTCAAACGTTTAACTTCGCGGTCCATAATTTCAATCAGTTCTTCAATGAAGTTGAGCTTGTCGTCGACGTGGATTTCGTCCAACGGAATAGCGACCGGTTCGTCGGATAAGCACTTCTTAAGGTTTGAGACGTGAAAAGTACTATGAACACAGCTCAGTTTCTCGGGTAACTCAAGTCGATATGCAATCGTTCTAACTTTGCCGAGAATCTTAAAAGGTCCAATATAATGAGGGTTCAGCTTTCCCCGTTTGCCGAAACGTATCACTCCTTTCCAGGGCGATACTTTCAACATAACCTTATCCCCAACTTGAAACTCCAATGGCTTACGTCTCTTATCAGCGTATCCCCTTTGTCGATCACATGAAGCTTGTAGACGATGCTTGATTTGGATGATCTTCTCTGTTGTTTCACGAATAATTTCTGGGCCAGTAAGCTGAGCGTCTCCCACCTTAGCCCAACAGATAGGTGAACGGAATTTACAACCATACAACGCCTCAAAAGGTGCAGCTTTAATACTCGTATGATAGCTGTTGTTGTAGGAGAACTCTATCAATGGTAGATGTTTGTCACATCCCTTTTCGAAGTCCATCACACACGCTCGTAGCATGTCTTCTAACATTTGGATGGTCCTCTCACTTTGACCATCTTTTTGTGGGTGGTAAGCCGTATTCATATCCAATTGAGTACCTAGGGCTTCGTTCAACGATTTCCATAAATGAGCGTAAACTTACTGTCTCAATCAAAAATAATCGAAACTGGCACTCCATGTCTCGAGACTACTTCCTTCAAGTATTATCTCGTCAACTTCTCCATTGAGTCGATTTCCTTCATTGGTAAAAAAATGTGTAGATTTTGTGAGTTGGTCTACAATTACCCAAATTGTATCTTGATCAGACGTCGTCTTAGGTAACTTAGTAATGAAATTCATAGTAATGTTCTCCCATTTCCATATTGGGATTACAGGTTGAACCAACAAACCAGATGGTTTTTGGTATTTTGCTTTAACCTTTGCACAAGTCATGCATTTACTGATATACGTGGCAATTTCTGCTTTCATGTTGGGCCACCAATATAGCTTCTTCAAATCTTGGTACATCTTGTCCGATCCAGGGTGGATCGAATACTTTGACTTATGCTACTCGTGCATAATCAAAGCTCTCAAGTTACCAAAACATGGTATCCAACTTCTATTCTTCAAACACAACGTTTCGTCGGCACGTGGCTCCAGATTCTTAATCATGCCACACAAATCTTCTGTTCCATAATTCTCTTCATTTCTTGCCTCAACCTGAGCATTCAAGATTTGCACAGGGAGGTTTAAACCAATTGTCATAACCAAGGCTCGAACTTATATGTAGCATAGGTCCTACTCTTTAGGCTCCAACGCATCACCACCACATCCGCCTTTCTCAGTGATAACTAAACTCAGTCGTAGACAACTTAACGCTCTAACCACCTACGTTAAGCTCATGTTAGAACGCTTCTGATCTGAGAATAAGTTGCAAACCTTAAGGTTCAAGTGAACACAACGCACTTCGTACCATAAATGACAATGCCTCCACATCCTTGAGAGCGAACTCCACAACTCCTAATTCCAAATCAATGTGTCGGTAGTTTCTTCTCATTGATTTTTGATTTGGCGGATGCATAAGTATGACTTTCTCTCTTCTACATCAACACTGCACCTAAACCCTATGTGAGAATCCATCATAATATACTTGATGTTTTCACTTCCATCGGCAATGCCATAATCGTGCACTACACAACTTTTCTTCAATGTCTGGGAAAGCAGTTTCCTCCTTTCACCGCCAATTGAACATTACACTTTTCTTGAGTCAGCTTCGTCATATGGCCTTGGCAAACTTTGAGAAACCTTCGATAAATCGTCGAAAGGAACCGGCAAGGACCTAGAAATTAGCGAATTTTTTGTTTGGAGTACTTTGGTGATTCCTATCCTTGATTGACTCAATCTTCGCCAGGATCAACGTGAATGCCTTCACTATCAATCACGTGTCCAAGAAATTGTACCTTCGACAGCCAAAAGTCGCACTTCGAGAACTTGGCGTACAATTCTTCCTTCTTGAGCAACTCCAAAATTAGTCTAAGATGTGCATCATGTTCTTCCTTGGTCTTCGAGTAGATCATGATATCATCGATGAACACGATCACAAATTTATCTAAGTATGGTCGGCATACCCAGTTCATCAAGTCCATGAATATTGCCGGCGCGTTAGTCAACTTGAAAGGCATCACTTGGAACTCGTAGTGACCATAACATGTCCTAAACGTCGTCTTTGGAATATCCTCGTCACGAACTCTGAGTTAGTGATAACCAGACCTCAAGTTGATCTTCGAGTACACACTTGATCCTTGTAACTGATCAAACAAGTCGTCAATTCTCGAAAGTGGGTATTGATTCTTTACAGTAAGCTTGTTAAGTTCACGGTAGTCGATACACATCCGAAAAGAGCCGTCTTTCTTTTTAACAAACAAAACCGGAGCTCCCCAGGGTGATGAACTTGGTCTTATAAATCCTTTGTCAGAAAGTTCTTGTAGTTGAGTGGTCAGTTCTTCCATTTCCGATGGTGCTAATCTATACGGGGCTCGAGCTACAGGTGCAGCACCTGAGACCAAGTCGATTTGGAATTCAACTTTTCGTATTGGTGGTAATCCAGGTAAGTCTTCAGGAAAGACTTCTGGAAAGTCCCGTACAGTCGACACATCTTCGAGACGCTTCTCCTTCGACTTGTCTTTGTTTTCTTTCATCGTAACCTGCGCCAGAAATAGTTGACAACCTTTCTCCATTTACTTTTGGGCCTTTACACATGATATAATGCTCAACGTTGATTTCTTCTCCTTGTCACTTTTGTCTCCTTGAACGATAAGAATTTCATTTCCGTAAGGAATACGCACTATCTTCTCATCACAGACAATCACTGCATGATTCTTTGCTAACCAATCCATGCCGATGACAACGTCAAAACTACCCAAATCTATGAGCATCAGGTCGATATTAAATGGATGTCCTAACAATCCTAATGTACAGCCTCTAAGCATAATGTTGGTTTCTGAAGTTCTTTCGTCAGCTAGCTCGACAGCGTAACTAACGTCTAAGGCAGAGGGAATGATATCTAGCAATGTACTAAAAGTATTTGATACAAAACTTCTATCGGCACCCAAATCAAATAACATATAAGCATGATGATCGTTAAGAAGGAACGTACCCGTGATAGTGTTAGAACCCGGGTTAGCGTCACCTCCTCCTAGGACATATGCCTTTCCTTTTGCATCAGGAACTCTTGCTTTGTTCCTACGGTTTTGGTTCTTGACTTTGGGATAATCCTTCAGGTAATGTCCTTGTGCATCACACTCAAAACACATAATAACTCCCTGATTCAGCCCTGGAGTTCCTTGAGTATGTATAGTTACAACAGATCTGCAATCCCTGGCCAGATGTCCAATCCTTTTACAATTATGACACTTAACAGTACATTGTCCTTCGTGGTGTAGCTTACACTTATTGTAGAAAGGAAGTGTTCCTTCATAACCATTCTTCTTATTGTTACTAGCCATATAGGCTCTAGCAGCATTCTGACCTCTAGTATTCTGTCGTTTATGGGGTGGTTGTTGCCCATGGTTGTTTCTATAGTTGTTGTTCAATCTCCTCTTGTTCTCTGTGTTTCTTACAACATATCCCTTTAACTTTTGGTCCATCAAGTTGTTGGCGATTCGAACAGCATCTTGTAGTCTTGTGGGTTCTGCAGCAATTACATTCCCTTGGATACTATCAGGAAGACCTCCAATGAATTTCTCCACCCAATCTTCCTCCTCGGGGACCATTTTGGTACACATCATGGTAAGCTCTTGGAACCTTTGAGTGTAAGTAGCCATGTCATTGTTCTTCATTGACAAATTCCACAACTCGGTTTCCATCTTTTGGATCTCATTTCTCGGGTAGTACACCTCAGTCATCAGCTTCAATAGCTCTCTCCATGATAAAGCGTATGCAGCATCAGTTCTGATGGTTCTCTTATCACCAAGTTAATGCACTGTCGAGTAAAGTACAGGTAGCATACTTTACTTGATATCTCTCCAGACAGTTGCTGATGTGAAACACAGTTTCTATCTTTTCACTCCATCTTATCAAACCAACCACACCTTCTATTCCTTTAAAACTCAGTGGTTGACATTTCATGAAATCTTGGTAAGTACATTCATGAGCAACAGGCCTATCGCCTCTTCCATTCACATTTCGGTTCTCATTACCATCACCGTTGTCTCCTCCATTGTTTCTATTTCCAGTACCATTTCCATTACCATTTTCATTACCATTTCCATTGTCATTCCCATTCCCGAGTTCAAGATCTCGGTTAACTCGACGAGCCTCTAGAGTTGCGTCCACATGTTGGTTGATCATTTCTTCAATTGCGGCAGGGGTCGT
>BQNB010015212.1:34865-73652 GCA_026074375.1 Tanacetum coccineum | reverse complement strand
TAAAGGTAGGATGACGACACGTGTCAAGACACTTCCCAATCAACGGTACAAAAATAGAGTAAAAAGATAATGATAACAGCTGGATATGGGACTCAGACGATCAAATCATGCAGAAGATAAGGGGACACGAAGAACCCACGTAACCAACGACAAACTACCAAAACGGTGCAAAAGACGCGGAACAAGGCAGGAGCAAACGAAAATTTGATCACGGAACTCTAAGTCTAGTAACGCTCATCGCACGCTACAATTGTACCGCGTACAGTAAGCAAACTAGACTGGGGGGACTTGATGACGTATAGTATGAGCACCAAGCTTACTGGGCTTAGTTCATAATATACGCATATGGGCCCAGGCCCAATACAACAAATAGTCGGACTGCTAAGCCTGACAAGGGTCATGCTCCGGATATTTCAAAGACGCACGTGAGTATCTTCAAAGCCGCACCCGTTGCACCTCTGCGGACAAACACTCACCGCGAAAGAACACTCGCGTCCGCAAACACGATTACACGTGGACCTTTGCCCGACAAAGGGACCCACTCCGGCCACCAACAGTTACAAGCGAAATACTAGAAAACCCTAGTTTTGGGCTTGCCTATAAATAGGGGTCATTTCACACCCCAAAAAGGTACATTCTGTCTAATCATCAATACACACATACACTCTGACATTCTCTGACAAACATGTGTACTTACTCTCACGCCGGAGCTTAATCGCGGGGTCCGCCCTGCGGTAAAGCTAACGGTTTACTCCCATTTGTGCAGATTACCCTCTCATTACTTGGATTAGTGCAAGATCAACATCACATTCTATCTCTTCACCCCCCTACACGCTTTTTGTACTAACAGGGTGGATGTAAAGGATTATGCAATCGAATAAAGTTTCGGGTGAGTGTGTTATATAACGGCGTTATTTGCTGTTGTGATCATCCAATTGTTTGGATGGATTAAAATTGTGAGCCTGTGATTCTGAGCATAAGGTTTTGTGAAAATTGATAACTGAGTAATTAACCAGTGATTGTTAGTACTTAGAACTTGACCGAGTTTATGGTGGATGGTGGATGGTCTCTGGTTGTCGTTAACCGTTATTCATTTCACTTTGGAGGTAGACATAAAGTTGAACCTTTATGTGTATGCAATCATATACAATCAAGCATAAATGCATGTCATATGAATGTGCAAAATAAAAAGAATCAACCTCAAAATCCATTACCTCAAAATTCATTGCACAAAAGAATTTCTTTTTACATTTGAAAGAGTATAACCCAAAACCATAAAAGAACCTTAAAACTTGTCCCAAATACTATTGAACAATAGGTCAACAACACTATTGAATCATTCATTAATTGGTCAACTTATATCTCAATCTCCATACCACATTTCTTAAGTTTGATAGAACCCCAAAGACAGGTACTAGTATTATTTTCAGTAGTAGCAGCAGATGTAATTTCGTTTTTAACACTTTTGGATACTTCTTGCAGCTCATCTTTAAATACAAAAAGGGTTAAATACGGTGAAGATGAAGAGGTGAAGTATGATAAAACGGGGAATAAAAGGCGTTTTATGACAGAAGAAATAGATGAGCAGCAAGAAGGATCCAAACGTATTAAAAACGAAATTACATCTGTTGCTACTAAAAATAATACTAGTACTGGTCTTTGGGGTTCTATCAAACTTAGAACTGGTGGTATGGAGATTGAGATATAAATGGACCAATTAATGAATAATTCAATAGTGTTGTTGACCTATTTAGTATTTGAGACAAGTTTTTAGGTTCTTTTCTGGTTTGGGATATACTCTTTCAAATGTAAAAAGAAATTATTTTGTGCAATGAATTTTGAGGTTGATTCTTTTTATTTTGCACATTCATATGACATGCATTTATGCTTGATTGTATATGATTGCATACACATCAAGCAAGAGACGGAGAATTACGAAGGATTCATGGAAAGATATAAAGGCGAAGTCTTGGACGTAGAAGGTGCTCTGTGAGTGCATGAAGAATTCGGGTTTATGCAGGAATAACTCACCCTGGGTTAATCAAGCTGTCTTATGAAGAATCAAGTTCTGTGGTCGAAATGTATAGAATGGACTACGTCTATCCTACAATGGGTAGTTGCTGCACTCAGTACGGCGGAGGAAAGCATCTTCATCATGGAAACCGTCAGAGGGGGGGACAAACCAAATTTCAAGAAGGGCTTCAAAAATAAACAAAGACCAGATCGTAAGCCAGATAGATTCTCACTCCTCACTAAACACCAAGAAATTTTTTGCTCTGACTAAGGAAAGTTCAAAATAGTCCACACCCAATGGTAAACGGTGGAAAAAAGGGGTTCCGAGCAAATACTAAGAATTTCATTAGATACGGGCATAACAAGAACGAACTGCATGCAGCTGAGAAAACAATAGATGAAATGAGCAGGCCGGAAAATTGTCATAATTCATCAAGGAATTAAAAAAGAATGAAAGCTGAAAGCTCAAAAAAAGGGGATGCGTCCGGAAAGGTAAAAACCTTTTTTGACTATACTGATGATTCAACCATGGGAAAGAGTGGCCAAGCCCAGGATTTCCCAGAGCTTCTCTCTGGAGACGGCAATGTCTTTCCCACCTCTGAGTAAAGAAGACGGGGCGAAGAGCCCGATGATCATCGAAGTCGAAATGGGTGGACACTTTGTGATAGGGTATATATAGGACGGTGGAGGCATCCCTCAGAAGTCTTGTATGAGCATTGCTTCGTAAAACTCCGCAAAGAGATAAGGGATCAAATGGTTCCGGCCACCACTCACCTTATCGGATTCAGCGGAGAGACCATTTGGCCGCTAGGCCAGATAGCCTTATTTTTTTTTTTTTTTTTTTTGCTTTTTTTTTTTTTTTTTTTTTTTTTTTTCTAGTAAAATAGGTGATGAAAGCACACTCCACTTCCGCTTGGAGAACTTCATGGTCATCAGGTCATCATTCCCAACACATGCATTTCAAAGGCAGGCCTGGCATAAGAAAAAATCCGAGGCATGTACCATCATCGGCAAACCGAATGTTGAAATGTCCCGTTGAAGGCGGCACGGTAACGTTACAGGTAGTAGGATCATCCTATGGAATGTGCTTGTTCTTCGACCTAGCATCAAGCCTCCCGCAGTAAACCAAAGTACCGAAAGGAAAACTAATATAGCTATCCACCCAGAGTTACCTGAACAGGACAGTGGCCATAGATCAACATTAACAGAGAAAGGGGCGCAAAGAATCTATGTTCCTTGCTCAACGAAACTTGGATATTTTTGCATGGAAGCCATGATATGTCGGGCGTCCCCACAATACATCGGGAACACCGTTTTAATATCGGAGGGTTATTCACAGTCAGGCAAAGAAAAGAGGCAGGCACGAAAAGAAATAATGTAATCCAAGAGGAGGTGGAAAATTAGTGGACGATGGAATTATGAGGAGGTCCATTATCACAGTTGGGCTCTCCAATCCGGTAATGGTCAAATGGCATGTTGGATCTGGCGAATGTGTTAGACTTTAAGGATCTTAAAACAACGCATTGCCTAAAGATTGTTTTCCTTTTCGGAATTGATGAAGGTGGAGTCCCTCTGTGGGTATTCTTTCAAATGTTTCTTGGATGCATACAAGGGATACCACCAGATTAAGATGGCAAAGATGATGAAGAAAAAACGGCGTTCATAACAAGCAAGGAATTATTTTGCTAATCTAAAATGCCGTTCGGTCTAAAAAATGCGGGTCCACACTATCAATGATTAGTGGTAAGTATTCAGAGCAAATTGGACGTAACCTGGAGGTTTATGTCGATGAGCCTGGTTTATAAAGGAGCCGCACGGAAGAGAACATCATCCGAGACAAACAGTAATTCAAAAAACCCTTCGACTGATTAAACATGAAATTGAACCCCAAGAAAGTGCACTTTCTGATGCAGGAAGGAATGTTCTTAGCTACAACGTAAGGCACCAACGGGTTGTAGCATGTCAGATAGGCAGCCGCGGTCCTCAGCTTTCCATCTCCGAGATGCTCATCAAACAATAATATGACCGGTGCAGAAGCTAAATGGAAATAGCATGTTTTAAACAGTTCTTGTCAAAAAATCTGCAGAAAAATCGTTACCTTTTTTCAAAACCTTGAAAAAAACTGCACAAAAAAAGAGCGATTTCAATCTGGACACAGAAGCCGAAGAGGCCTTCAAGGACAATGAAAAAAGCTTATTGCAGAATATCCCAACACTTACCGGCTCCAAGGGAACGTGTGGGTTTATCATATACTTGGCTGCGGCAAAAGAAAGCTATCAGCGCGGTCTTGATTGACGGACAGAGAAGGCAGGCAAATACCAGTTTATTTTTGTAAGCTGCACTCTACGAGGCCCGAAGTCAAATTACCCTATGGAAACATGTGGTGCTAGCTGCTAAGTCGCAAAGCAAACGATTGAAGATACTTCCACGGCAAACACGGTCGTTGTAATAACATATCAAACCGATAAAGAAAACTGTTGTCAGTTCGAGAAATATCCGGAAGGATCTGAAGGGGAAGTTCGAGTTTGAAGGATATGACATCCAATATAGGACCAACTACGACAGTTATATTCATAACTTGATCAAATAGTTCAAGCCTAAGGTACTAATTGAGATATATTTACTCAGGAATGTCAATATGCTAACTAAAAGGAGGGTAAGAAAAAGGATCCCTTAACCTAGAAAACTCAAAAAACTGTTCATATAGGCCTATAGCATCTTTCGGCAACTTGTCCATTGTCCACCCTTCTGTTGGAGCACAAGGGTGTAGATCTAGTGGAACATTATATTTCATGGCCAACAACTTAACGTCTTTGGCGGTCATTAAAGACTCGTGACATTGCATGTCAAATTTTGGGACGACGACAACATCAGCATAATAACTTTCCTCGGCCATATTTTCAAGATACCAGAGGGGAGTGCAACGCTAGGAAAATATAAACAAAGGGCAGATATATACCTAAGACCAAATAAGTCGAAAGTCTTGGAAGGTCGTTCGGGAGAAGAGAGTTAAAAACACGCACTAAAAACAAGAAAAGATCGCTATTTATAGGGGAAAAGTGGGGCATGGAAACGTCGCATCGTGTCAGGGTAGTGACGTGGCTCAATGGTGGCCATTCATGGGGAAGTGGTGGACGCGTGTACGATCACACTTTCCAAAGATCACGCGGGGTGACGTTTGAGTTTTAACCTATGTGTAATAATGACTTTTGTCTCATTATGTGGGTAAAAAAAAGAGTGAAGAAAGAAAGAAAAGGGAAAAGGGAAAAAATAGTCTGGAGAACAACATGTAAGTATCATATCATTAGTCTTCAACTAATAACATGATACTGGGGGGAGACATGTCGTCGTATATGCCGGAGGGACCCAAACCGGAGGGGACCATATCCTTCCGGAGGGTACCGACCGAAGGAACTCGGTAAACAACACACCTAAAGTACCAGGGCCTCTCTCAGACCAGCGGTCCATAACCAGTACTCATAGCAACGCTGCCATTCCAGAAATCACGGGATTGTGTTCCCCACACGACCATACCGTCTGACACTAATCTAGGGGTAGTTCGGCGCAACCATTCCCTAGGAGTCCGGAAGGAACAGTGTTTCAACACAGTAAACCATTTAGTATAAATATCCCCTTATCAGGTAGCATTTACTGCACGTATACTTACTTACTTACTTTCACGCCTTCCGGCTCTCACGCTTATATTAATTTACGCCGAGCTTTGTCTTGGGTCACCACCCAAAGGCGGGATAAGGTCTTTCTTTCTTATTATCAGGGACTCAGCTAAATACCCTCAGAATCTAGCGAAGAATCTCACTATCACTCGAGGTTCAGGAAATTACTTCGACAATTAGCGATCATATGTATGTATTGTTTATATGGTACTATAAGTTAAGTTGTAAAATTAATCTTCTAATTGATAGTTAAACCATATTTTTTTTCTTACTCAAAACGGTTATTTTCATTTTGAAGTTTTTTGGATATACACTATGGGTTATGTGTCACAAAGTGACCATTTGAAAAACCCCCCCTGGAAAAAAGAACGTGTTTGTCGTTCTGGATGGGAAAATTTATGAGTATATGGTTTTTTTAGGCAAGTTATATTTTGTTAGCCACATTAAGTATTACTACCGACATCTTTTACATAATTTGTTTTTACCATTAAAAGTTTTTAAGAGCAAACTTTTAGGTAGTCTTGACTTGGTTTCGTCTTGTGAAATAGATTCTCCATGATTTTTAGTTGTTTTGGAGGTTATCAGTTATATTGTTGCATAAGGTTACAGACTTTACAAATAGTATTAGGTAGTTGATTTGCTATATGGTTTGATTTACGGTTCACATTTACAAATAGTATTAGAGTGGAAAATTTTTGCATAATTTAAGGAAATTTCTTAAAGAATCATTTTCATTGTTGCTGTTTGTGGTTTTCTGATATATAGTGAATATTTCCAGTGCATTTGAAAGTGTTGTTAAAGATTTATTTTCTACTATAGTTTTGGAGCTCATTTGAGAAGAACTCTTGTAATAATATATCTATACACTTGGTTTTGTTAAGCATTGTGTTAACTGAACATGACGGTTTTGCATAAGCTTTATGTTTTGTTAATGTAGACAAAGATTTATTTTTCAAGTGAACTCTGCTCTTAATGGGGATATGACTACTAATCTTGATGTTATTGTTATTGGTTAACATGTTAAACTATTTTTTCGATAGGCTGAGCTTCATTTTTTTTCCATGCTTCTGTTTCTTTTGTATTTTTTTTATTCAGTAGGGATTACACCAGGCAAACAGGTTATGGATTTTGTTGGCCTCTCATTGATATACAAAACTAAATTAAATATATGGTTTGAGTGTTTGGTTCATAAAGGGTGTCTTTATCTTTTTTTTTCTTCGCTTTGCTAGGATAACCAAGGGATTTTTGTACAAACTATGGCCCCTGCAATTTTTACTAAATACTCATATACACAGATCTTGTATTGATGGTTTAGGATTTCCCTGTATTCCGAAGTGATGGATTTTCCTCCATATGTAACATTATTGACCCTCAAACAATGTAATGTGAGATTTATTTGACAATATTTCATCTTCTTTTAGACTTTTACAAAATAGGGTATATTCTAGCAACTCTTGAATTTGTAAGAGTTATGAACTGCCGAAATAAGGTTATTTAATGTGTTATTGATATTTCTGGAATCGTATGTCTTTGCGAAATTATTTGTTTTTATGTTAGAAAAGAGTGGTGTCCTTGTGAGTATAGTTCTAACCTCGATCACAGCGGCATATATATATTCGATCACTGTAAGAAAAAGTGGCTTTAGTGACCAATTGTTTTGTGACCACTTAATATTTGGTCTCTATTATCACCATTTAGTCACCAATATACTTTTCGTAGTGACGATTTCAAAACTGTGGTCACTAAGTTGTCACAAATGACAACTATTAGTGACCACAAAAATGATGGTCATTCGGTTTAAAGATTAGAGACCAAAAAATAGTGGTCACCAGTTTAAAATATGCCATTAACAAGGGTTTGAGAGAAGTATTTAGTTTAAAGTTCTAACTATGGTGGTCAAAGGGTTTATAATATTAGACACGAAATTTGGTGGTCAAATGAATTATCAAATATAAGAAAAAAAATATTCCACTGACGATATAACTAGTGGTCATTGAGTCGTTGAGTTAGAGACGAAAAGTGATGGTCACCGGTGAAAGAAAGTATTCTAACTTTAATGACCTAATATTAGTGGTCACTAGGTTTTCAAATTAGAGACCAAGGTTGGTGGTCACTGATTTATCAAATATTAAGATAAAACATAGTGATCACAAAACCCTAACCCCTAAAGTTCAAACCCTAACCCCTAAAATTTAAAGACCAAGTATTGGTGGTCACTAGGTTTCCAAGTTAGAGACCAACTTCGGTGGTAACTGATTTATTAAATATTAAGATAAAAAACAACTATCAGAAAAACCCTAACCCCTAAAGTTCAAACCCTAACCCCTAAAATTTAAAGACGTATTGGTGGTCATTAGGTTTTCTAGTTAGAGATCAACTTCGGTGGTCACTGGTTCATAAAATTAGTGTTCGTTAGATTATGAAATTTACGAAACCTCATAAGTTGGTCAGATAGAGAATAAAAATAATTTCGAAGGCTAAATAACTAAAAAAATATGCACTTACACATGTACGAAAATTTTAAATCAAAAAAAGTATATGTAAACTTGTGCAATTTAAAGACCAACTAATAAACGATAATACATCAATAATAGTTTTTCTAACGTGATGTTGAAATTTACACTTAAAATGAAATAATAAACAAATAAATCAAATTTACGCATGAAATATTATAATGTCAAAGTTACACTTAAAATAAAAAATAAGTCAAATTTACACTTAAAATGTAAAAATTCGTTCACTAGCTGAATTTACAATAAAAACACTTAAATCAAATTTACATATCAAAGTTGCATCACCACAATGCATCCCATCGTTCAATAATAAAAACACATATCTACCACCATGCATCCCCACCGTCACGCACCACCATGATCGCACCACCACAATCGCACCACCACTTTTCATTTGAGGTATGTGATGTCTCTTTTGTATCTGTATGTGTGTATAGAGAATAATCGTAACAATAATCGATTGAATGTGATATGTGATTCATTATGGTGTTAATGGTAGAAATTAGAGGTAAATTTGGGGATTTAGGGTTTGAAGATGTATAAACCCTAATTTAATTGATTTAACCGTTGGTCGGTTCAATTTGATGTGATATGAGATTGATTATGGTGTTGATTTTATGAAATGTTAGGGATATTTAATTGTGAAAATGAGGTCTAACTGTGTAGAATAACTTTTTGGCGAAATGCCTAGCTTAGTCGTGCGTGTTGGACAGTGCACGCCAAGTGTTCGACGAAATGCCTAACTTAGTAAATTTATGTTCTGTTTTGGTGCAAAATGTTTTGAGTTAGGGAGTGTTTAGTATTGCTTAAGTTAAGTTGCTTATTCATTAGTATAATAGTTTCGTCCGAACACTTCAAATTGTTTTAGCGCTTTTCCAGTAAGTTGGTTAAGCACTTACATGAGCAATCTCAAACACTGAACCCTCTTGTTACGTTGTATATGTCCTGTGATTTTCTATGTTCTAGAGTTTGTATACTACACACTTGTCAATTATCTGCATTGGGTTACCATGCAAAGGCTGCACCTCCAACCGTTACCCTGCCACGTTTGAAGGTACCAAAGTTATTTCTATTCTTGAATATGCGATTTTTATCTCATTTGTCGACAATATATACAGGCTATGACTACTGGGTCAATAGGGAGATTTTTAGATGTTTTGTTTAATTTCAACACGCAAGCTCTTTTGCAAGATAATATTATAGGTGAGTTGGCAAAATCTTATACTAGTTGTTCTGGTGTTGACCGACCTCATGTATTACGTATTAACTAGTTTTTTGCAGGTCAATTTTTTAAAATAGGTTGGAAAATGGGTTATGCTTGGTGATGAGATGGCTTAAACTGTTTCCAGGATTGTTTACAAGGCTTGAAGGAGTTAGCAGCTTTTTTTGTAAGAATTCTGCACTTGTTGGTTTATATTTAATTTCTTTACGCTCAAAGATTGATTTAACTTGCTGAATGGTAGATCATATTTTTTATTTCTTCATATTTCTATCGTGCATAGGCTTGTTCTACATACAATGACATAATCTTTCTTGGCACGGTAGTTTTAAATGTAAATCTTTGTGGTGAATTGGCCGTATATTGATTCTTATACCGTGCAAGTGGATCACAATGTTTCACGGCATCTAAGTTATGAACTTTACAAGAATGACTGGAATCTTCTGGTAATATATTGTTTTTTTTGTTAAATTTTGATTATAATGCCGAGGCTTCTATGGTAGCTTTGATCCATGGTTCTTAGAGCTGTTGCATTGGTAATTTCCTTTTAGCTACCTGACAACACAATCACATATATAACTTCTTTCCTTTTTGCTGTTCTCCAACCTTGATGCGAGTTAATGAGTTATGGTATCCATTGTAGCTTTGGAAGAGGGGCTTGTAGTTTTGACTTTCTGCCTAGCTTCACATCCTAGTTTTATCTTTGAAAGGCTTTTTTATGTTTCATTTATCTGCATCCTTGTATGCATAATTAGCATTCGTGTACAACTAGGTATTTAAAGTCTTCTGTATAAAAGGGTTGTAAGTAGGAGAGATAGGAGAAAAATAAATGATGTATATGTCTTTCCTATACTTTATAGATCTTTTACAATCTTGTAGGAAAGAATATTCCCAAGATAAGGAAACTTCTAATTGATTACAATCCCAATTATGTCATTACTGGTTTGAATTGTTCTCTAGATTAGTTGGCAACAATTCTGCTCTGAATATATAAACAATTTAGTGTTTTGTTGTTCTATTTAATAATTGTACTTGATTCTGCTCTGAATATCACAGATCACCAGCTACTGAGGCTACTGGAACTGAATTCTTGGAAGTTTGCTAGGTTCTTCAGACCTATCACTGTTTCTTTTGTGGGATAGTTTGAAGGACACGCCTTCTTACTTATATCTTGAGGCCGCTGCTCGTCATGCATCTTGGAAATCTAAGAATGATATAAGGTGGGTTACTTGTATAGGTTTGAAGATTACAATATATGGAGTAACTGTGATCTTTTCACCCATTCTATCGATATGAGGGTATTAAATCTTCAATTATATATCTGAATTATCGTTTCTATATGAAACAAAAAAGGAGACATGGGAAAAATGTGACTGCAATTAACAACTATGAAATTGCACACTATTGTGAGGAGAAGAACAAATCGGCAGCTTTAGAGGAAAAGTTGAAAGAAGTCATAGTGGAGCAAGATGAAATGAAGAAATGTATGGGATTAATGATGAAAGAAATACAACGTTTGTCAAAGCTGGTACCTGATAATTATCTGTAAGTTCACATCTTATATCAAACTTTAAGTACGCACCTCCTATAGCTATATTCTGTCGATTTACTGTGTTTAGATTCGTTTAAAATTAGTGTTGATAATTTAGTGTCTAATACTACATGTTAGAGCTGATAGTTTTATGTAGGTTTATGATGTATCTATGTTATAAGGTTTGAGGTATTAGGTTAGTTAAAAGACCTATGAGTATGATTCCTCAAGAAATTGATGTGCCAAGTTACATACACTGTATGACGATGTAATAAACCACAGTTATATGACTTTACAGTGATGGTGACCAGAACTAGGATACGCGGACGGGTTAAATGAAATTTTATGTAGTTTTATATCATCGGGCTTTAACTTGGTAAACTACTAAACTTATCTGGCTAAAGAGAAGTCGGTTAGGTGGAATAACAGATCTGCAAAGCGATTTGTATTTGTGGCTTTGTTATCTGTATCACTGCAAATTCAATATTTTTGGTAAATCTATGGCAGTATTAGTCTTTTATGACTTTGCTTGGTCCTTACATAGCTGTTGTATATGCAGGTTCACTTCTAAATATGTTACTAGAAGTTTCATAGCTCCTAATAAATTTCAATACTCACCAGATATAAGATAGATATACGCCTGCAAGAAATTAGACATAATAAAAAAATATAAATAGAATTATAAGAATAGAAAGACACTTTTGAGATGTTGAGAGTTTATAGTGAGAACCTGGATTCAACAGCTTTAGCACTCTTAGAAACTAAAGGTTAGGTTCTTTCTTGTATTTGATAGAGAATTCCTTTTATTTCAGTGAGATAGTTCACAAACCAATACAAATCTACTGCAACCTTATTGTGGAACAGGTTGATTCCTTTAATATGTGTTCAAAATTGAGCACAAGACTTTATGGATAGAGTGATCAAGTAGAATACTGAAAATGATATAAAAGGCAGCAACAATGATATACAATATAAGTTAAGCAATTTTATTACCTTTGCATACAATACATTTGGTAGCGACCACACCTTTTAGTGCTAAGTTAGCAAGTGTATGGCCTTCAAGCTTTTTGTTTGTGGTGATGTGTCAATTTTAGGAGGTACTTGATTGGGTTCACTTTAAAAAATACGTCAAGATTTTTATTGATGTTGATGTGTCGATTCTTGAGAGCCACTGTGTTTTACTGATTAATGTACTTTCCAAAATTCTTATCAGCACTTCACAGTAGCTAAATTATTGATTTCTTTTACTGGTAGCAATGTGGGCTTCGCGGAATCATACTCATAGGCCTTGTAAATGCAATTTCTTGCAGGCGTATAGCATAGATTCATTGATGTGCCAAGTTATAGCTAAGTTACATTGATGTGCCTTTTTTTCTCATGGTGCAGGGTTAGCATGCACTTGGACTTGGATTATAAAATCATACCAGCTGTTTTTGGATGCTACTGGTTCTACTCTCCAGGATTACATGCACTTGGACTCCAATTGTCATTCATTTATGACTCCAGGATTATAAACACGATATTAAACACTTGAACGTTATGTTTTTTAATTTCTTTTTTTTGTGGTTATACATGAGATACAAAAAAGTATATGTTAGAAATTATGTTTTTTTTCTTATGTTATGCAATCATAAGTAATATTTGATATCCTTTTTCTTAGATTTCAACTTTTATTGCAATTATACATTTTGTATGAATTGCTAGATTGTTTTTTGAATAAGTGAACATTTTTGTTATAAGTGTATATAGGTTGTTGTAGAGGTCTATATAAATCTTTGATTTATAACAGAAACTAGATTGAGAAAGTGGGGTTGGGAAAGTTTCTAGAGAGAGATAGGATGATAATATTATATTGTGTGTGAAAATAAGAAATTGTAACAACCAATAACCATCTCCAAGGCTGAGAGGGTTATATTTACTACATAACAAGCGGCCATGGGTCTTAAAGGGCTTTTCATGGGCCTTGGCCAAAAAAACTAGCTTTCTAGACTTAATCATATAAAAACTACGGGCTAAGAATATTACAAATTGGGAAGTAACCGATAACTTTTCTCGGTTTAACATTCTCCCCTAAGGGAGGTCACTCTTTTTACAATATTTAAACCTAGCATTTAAATTGCTATATCTCTTAGTCTTCAGCTTGTAAACTAAATTTCTGATTTTCCTTTGTGAATATGTTGTAGAATCTTTGACTTTTGGCTCGAGCTTTGTTCCTTTATCGTCTTCTTGTAAGTCGAGATGTGATCTTGAGCACTGTGAGATCATCAACCTAGCATAATATCGTTTTCGCCATCCTGTGATCTTTGTACATTTGTTGATCTTGTGTCTTCTGGACCGACATGCTCATATCCATTCTTGATTTGTGAATTGATAAGCTTTTAATGTTGCCATCTTTTCTTGAATTCTTTTATTTAACACTTCGTCACTTCGAGATAGACGTTCGGTTTTCAGAGTGAGGAAACTTCTTGAAATTCTTTGACTTTAATCTTCGTCACTTCAATAAAGATGTCGGTATCAGAGTAGCGATGTCTTAAAACATGTACTTGTGTCCGTTCATGTTTCTCTTCTATGTTAGTGGTCGGGTATGAGGTGTGGTGTGAATTTGTAAAATTGGGTAACCTGCCAGCTAGTATCAGGTAACCTTTCACCACATCTTTAAGTACCTAATAAATCTGGGGTCGAATATGGCTTTGGTCTATCGCCGTGTTTGGTTGGAGTACCTTGAATCCGTGTGGATCGACCTGTGATAGGTTGATCAATTTAAGAAGATGCCTTGACACGGATTTCCAGCTGAAGTATAGAAATCTTTCTAACACATTGGCATAGATTCAATCTAATCAGCTTGTTTCATTATTCGGTAGTCTCAAAGCAGACGCAAGATAGAGTGAACCAGTGAATTACTATCTCACCGATTGAAATAGAAAAATCGATTGAAAAATTCAATCAAATGTGTCACTTGCTTAACAGTGGTTTTGGACACATCAAGAGTGTATAATGCATTTCAAAATTCATCATCATCTTCAATTCCATATCAGAGACAAGTTTGATTCTTATAGAATCGCACCATCGTTTCTTTTCAGTTGTCACAAGTTTGATTCGTATAGAATCGCACAAGTCACCTACCATGAGCTTGTTTGATGTTGGCTCAAGCAGGATTTCCATCTTCATTGTGAATACTTAAGTATCACTCAGATGTTCTGGCAAAATCACAAGGATAATGCGTAGGACTCTTAATATATATCTTGTAATTCACATTGTGTGACTTAGCAAGCAAAATTTGACAAGTGTCCTAATGAGATTTATGGATGATCTCTTTTGGCTCTAGACTCAATAGTGCACTTTTGATTTAGTGATCGGAGGCTGGAGCAGACTGCCACCTTTTCAATATCAACTAACTCGGAGTGAGAAAGTCGATAGAAATGCGTGTAATCTCCGTGAGAAATGAAACAAGAGTCTTTTGAGAGACCTTGAGTGGCTAGGGAGGGTTGTGCATAGCGTCACTGGGTCCATGACAGTCTTCAATGTCAGACAACACCTTAGTGTTTCCGACAGTTTATGTATTGACCCGGTTTCTGCCTAAGTGTATGGAGGGCTTCTTTCTTTACACCCTTTATCCTTACATTTATTTTTCATTCTTCAACCCCTTCAATGCTTACCGAGACTTCATAACTAACACCTTGTTGGGTTTGTTCCAGTGTTAGCTCCATCTCAGTCGGCATTATTCCCTTTCTCACTTTTTCTCCTTTTATCATACCTAAGGACTTCTACACTAACTAGTGAATATCCCTGGGTAGATCCCTCCGGTTCTGGCTGGATCATGGGATTTGATTTCACTATGCTCTCCACCTTATAATCTTCATGAATTTAATAAACTGGGTCGTCTTTTGGGTTTTTCATCATTTGCATTTCATTTAACATTGAATATTTCAATCAAAAGGGTTTGATATGATATCTAAAGATTTACACTTTGAGTGTTTTTTCATCACTAATAGTTCCCCTTAACATGTGCATCGTAATCGTAGTACATGCTAAGTGTGGAGTGCATTGAATCTATTTTATATGATCACATTTCGATACAAGTTAGATTCAGTTTAATCACATTTTCTCCCCTTATCTAAAATGTTAATCCCTTGATATTTTGGATATCAATTGATTAAACGTCCGGGGACAAAATGTTACAGAATAAACTTATTGGGGAACTTTTAATGCTCCTTTCAAATTATGAGGGATTCATGATATGGTGTTGAAGTACGAATTTTGAAAGATTTTGAATTTTGTGAAAAATTCTTGAAAAATCATCGTACTCGAACACCACATAAGCCTAAGTCTTTTACTACTTATGTACATATTCACATGTTTATTATATACGAAGATTTGACCTGAATGATGAGAACATCATATGATGAAATCATATGGTCCTTTGTAGCAGCCGTAGGTCTCCTTCGTACAATCTCCCACCAACGAACTTTTCCAAGCTCCTCATTAACCTTCTTTCTTTCAAGAGGTTGTCAATCTGATCTTTCTCTGTCCAAGCACTCTTCAGCGTTGCTTCAACTTTCTTTCCAAGTTATGAAAGTCTTTGCATCAAACTTCGAGTATGAAACAGATTCAGATACATATGTAACTTGAGCTTGTGTGGTTGGTGATGTCGGTGTTGATGTTGTCTTAGCTTCCCCCTAAACCAGCAATCCTTTCTTGAGTAGATTTAGAACTTTCTTGCAAGCCGCATCAAGCAATCTTAATGTATAATGCCCAGATATCCAAAGTACACACATGACCCTTTCAGGAATTTGATACCGCAACACCAAAGTCAATTAAGTCCCGGATGAGCGCATTTCTCTCTTTAGGATAGTGGTGATATATCTTGTAACACCAAAGTCAATTAATAATTAATCCCTCTAAGTAGTCGAAATTGATATACACTAATGTAGTAAGTCCCAAATGTGCACATTTCTTCTACAGATAGTGAATCCCCACCCCCCTCCCCCCCCCCCCCACCCCCCCCCCCCCCACAATTCTAAAGGAATCATCATACCTATGTGTACCTCTTTTATCAAATATTTCTACTCATTTTAAGAATAAGCTTAGTGATTAACCATTTAAGGAAGCCTTTATTGAATCAATAACCAATCTTCCCACGCTTAGAATTTTTTTTCTTACAACCAATTCCCTGTATCTTAATGATGCATACTTGAAATCATAAGATATCTCTACCCCCATGTAGTTGAAATAGTGTACCCGAAAGTAACAAGTTAAACACTGATTTTCTCTGCGGTTATGACATTTGTCTTCCGAGAATGACCTAAAATAACGAGAAATAGGTATGTTCTATCAATGTTACTCATTATCTTTTTGTATATCTATTCCTTTCCCCCTGTGGTTTTGATACTCGGAATCAACAATAACCTAGTAGCACATATTATAGAGATCGTGTGCGAGAATTGATAAGCTTAAATCTATTCCTGAGATCAACTAAGTCTTAAAATTGCAAATAAGTTCATAAAGTTTTTAACTCATGAATTCTAATGCCTTGTGTAGTTAAATTCCATTAACTCCCTTAATCTATGACTCGTCATTATAAATACATTATCCGTTAATTCTATGACTTATTTTGAAAGACCTTTTTAAAAGATTATTTGATGACGATTTATCTCCCTCAAATATACCCGTTTTCTATTTAAAGAGCTGTTGTCATTGTTTGAGTGGTCGTTTTGTCTTTGAAAAATCTTTTTGTGTTATTAAAAACACCTATTCTTTATAAGACTACTTTTTACCTATACTAAAATATGATTTCTCTTATTTTACACATAATCGCACAATGGACACGTTCACTTATGGTAATATAGGAAGGCACGGTGTTTTTTGTTGTTGCCAAAACTAACACAAGCCTTTGCATGGTCATAAAATAGACCATGCCCGAGAATAAATTCCCGTTGAGAGGTCGAGTTTTCTTCTTGAAATACTTGCCTTTAAGATGATTACTGGGTTGCTATATGAAATAATAGCAAGCCATTTGGCATGTTTTAAAAACATTTGAAGCTTCTGCTCGAAACTTCATTAAGCCTCGATCATTAATTGAATGACATTTCTTAAGACCGTAAATGTTTATGATTTTAGAAGGGAATGCCTGTTTTACCTCTTTTTATATTTTCTCATTTTTTAATTTTTTCTTTGGTTTTATGAATATTATATTTTTGTATTTTGTTTTTATTAAAAATTTGAAAAATGAAAAAATCTTTTTGGTTTTTATGGTTTTAAAATATATACATATTATATAGGATATTTAAATAGGTACCACTACTATTCATCAACTTCATCTGCCAATTGTTTCAGAGTCTCTTGCGTAAAACTTCGCATTCCCAACTTGTTGATTAGAAATTCAATTCTATTTCGGCCGAGAGCTTTAGTGAAGATGTTGCCAGTTGATACTCTGTATTGACAAATAATAGTTCGTTCACCCCATTCTCAACTGGTCTCCACCCACCCACCCCCCCCCATTGATAAAGGAAATACGATGTCATATGCTTGGATTGGAATGTTGAACGTTGTTGCAGCATAAGGCAATAGTGCTTTTGTTATCACAGTACATTGGAATTTTATTGAATCCAAGGCCATAGTCGGTAAGCTGTGATCTCATCCAAAGGATTTGAGCAAACGCGGACAAAAGTAATATATTCACTTCCATACTGGATATCGCAACACTTTTACGGCTTTTTGTCGACCAGTAACAAGTTTATCACAAATGTTGCATACTACCAGAAAAAGTGCTCGGCGTGTATCTCGACAACCAGCCATGATCTGCATCTGCAAATGCTGTTAGTAGCAATTAAAGAATCCTTCATGATACCATACGACCCGATGTACAGTTCCTTTTAGATACAGAATTATACTTTTTACCGATTTTAAGTGCTTTTACGTAGGCCGAGCCTGATACGGGCGCACATGCATATAGAAAATGTAGGTCAGGTCTATTGGCTGTTAAGATAAGGAGGGTGCGATCATACCAGATAGTGTAAACGGATCTACGGCTTTCCCTTCTTGATCCTTATCAGTTATGGATTTCTCCTCATTGGGTAGCTACTGGTCACAAGAGTCAAAAACCGTATTTCTTTAAATATTCAAGGGCTTTATTTTGACTGGTTAATAGAGATGCCTCTTGGGACTTTGAAAATATAATCTAGAAATAATGAGATTTTGCACATCATTGACATCTTAATTTTGAACACATGTTTTTAGAAAATAGATCACAAAGTTCAGGGCGTAGATGCAAGCCAAGATTATTCATCGACTTAAATTTTGTACCAGAAGTAATTCCTTGCCGTCTCTTCGGATGAACATGTAGATCCATGAGCGCTTTGGGAGAAGTTTGGGATATCAAGAACGAAGACAAAATATCACATCTACGGCGTGGAGCTTTGTTTCAACATAAAGAGCTTTCTTTAGCTTATACACGTGATTGGGGTTATCTTTATCCACGAACCCATCCGGCTGGCTAACATAAACCTCTTCCCGCAGATTACCATTCAGAAACGCAGTCTTCATATCCATTTGGTATAACCATGTCTTCATGAGCAGGCAAACGCGAGAAAAATCCTTATAGCCTCTAATCTCGCGACGGAGCAAAGGGAATCTTCAAAATTGATTCCATCCTCTTGACGGTATCCACGGGCTACTAATCTTAGTGCTTTGCTTCTTCAAAATTCCTCCCAGTTCGTTCTGTTTCACTTTGTAGATCCACTTCATAGTAATCACCATAACTTTGTCTGGTCGGGGTATGAGCTCTCATACTTTAAGTTGTTTGAACTCATTAAGTTCTTCTTGCATTGCTTCAATCCAACAGGCTTGAGTCAAAGCATCTTTATACGTCTTGGGTTCAACAGCAGTGAGGAAAGCATCGTAGTAACAGAAAAGAGTTTGCTCATGTAATTACAACGAGTGAATACTGGTCTAGCGAGTTCACCCGATATGTTTTCAAGTGGGTTGATCCTTAGTCCCATTGTATTGTGTTCAGAAATTTGGTGTTAGGGTGCAAAATTGTTGAATAGAATCGATGTGAAATTGATCAGAGGATTTCTGGAAATTGGAAAACACCAAGTACGGATCATTAGCCATATGTGCAACTTCAATATCATGATTATCTTCTTCAACATCGTTTGGAATGACGGGAGGTTTGGTTTTGGGTGTTGTTTAAGAATTACTTGGGGATGGTGCATCTTGGTCAACTATAGTTGATGAAGGTGAACTGGTTGAGTCTGCAAGACACTGAGCATATTACTACATTATTGGACACAACTTTTGGAGTGTCTATGAGCAACACGAGGTGAAGTGATGAGAAAATTCATCGAACAACGGTTGAAACAGCATATCCCAGTCAGTTCGCGAAGGTGGTACAAACGGTGTTGAAGGATGAGGGTTTGGCACGAGTCCTGAACTGATTGTTGCAGGAGTCATTTCATGAAGTGCGGGTCCTGAACTGCTGTGTTCAGAAGCCATTGCAGTCAAGTCTTTCCACTTGTCAACGTGAATGGTTTCAACTATTCGTCTGGTACGTCTGTTGTAAATCCAGAATGCTTTCTTCGTGGGTGCATAACCAATGAAAATACCTATATCGGCCTTCGGTTGTAACTTGCCCAAGTTCTCGCTATCATTCGTTGGGTAGCAGAGTGCACCAAACACATAAAGATACGATAGGTCAGGAGGTTTGTTGTGTAGAAGCTCGTATGGTGTTTTACCATGTCGACGGCGTATCATGGAACGATTTTGGGTATAACAGGCTGTAGCAACCGCTTCGGCCCATAGAAATAAAGGAGCTTTTGCATAAATTAACATAGTGCGGGCTGCTTCAATTAGCGTACGATTTCATCTTTCAACAACACCGTTTTGCTGTGGAGAGCGGGCAACAGATGTTTCATGAGAGATGTCCTACTTTCATAATATTTCACGCAAGTCTGGATTAACAAACTCTGTATTCATTATCTGTTCTGATGCGTCGGAACGGTTTCTTTTTCATACTTGATCATCTTCATAAAAATTTAATAAAAGTTGGAGCTTCATCTTTTGATCGCAAGCATTTTACCCATGTAAATCGAGAGTAATCGTCGACAATAACAAGGATGTACTTCTTTTCATTGACACTCGCGACACGCATTGGTCCACACAGATCCATGTGCAACAGATAGAGTTTTTCTTGATTGGTGTCCTCAGATTTGGGTTTGTGGGGTTTCTTCGTGCTATGCTATGCACATGCAGAACACAAATGGTCCTTTTCAAACTTGAGCTTAGGAAGACCTCGAACAAGACCATGTCTGGCAAGATGATTAATAGCTCTGAAGTTCAAATAAGAGAGACGACGTCTTGCATAAACCAGGGACTTGTTTTAGAGGCCTTTGACAAGGACGACTTAGAGTGGTCGCCATCATATCCCCAAGAAGAGAGTGTATAAGATTGTCCCCTCGAGATCTAGTTAATAAATCCCAATACCTTCTAGATGCGAATGTAGCAGTGTGGTGTGACGCAACTTCAAGGGTGGGAAATCACAAAATTGTCCCACAGAGAATAGATTATGCCCAAGTCCTTCAACGTAATAAACCCTTGAAATTGTAACATTCCCAATCTGATAGTCTCCATAACCAATAATCTTTGCAACATGATCATTACCGAATTTGACTGTACCCAAGAATTTCGATGACGAAGATGTGAGCTGAGAGCGATCTCCAGTCTTATTTGCTTGGAGCAGCGGTGTCCAAATTTACCAGAGGACAAATTTGACGTCCTGCTTTCATCAAGAGAGGAGATGGGAACATTAGAAACTATGGATCCCCAGATTGACTGGGTTCCGAATTGTTAGCAGTTACAGATTTAATAACCTTATAATGTAAGCAGTAGAAAGACGATGTGTGACACCATATTTAGACATAACTTTATCAAATTTTTCATCACAAAAATGGGTCCCACGATCGCTTTTGATAGCTCTAGGTGTACCAAATCGGGAGAAAAGGGATTTTAAAAACTTGACAACTACTCTAGCATCGTTGGTGGGGAGAGCCTTGTCTTCAACCCATTTGGAAAGATAATCGACGGCTACTAGAATATATTTGTTTCCTCTAGACGACGGAAAAGGTCCCATAAAATCGATACCCCAAACATCAAAAATTTCACAAACTTGGATTGCATTTTGAGGCATCTCATCTCGATGTGAAATCTTGCCTTGTCTTTGACATGCATCACAAGATTTGATCAATTCGTAAGCATCCTTATAAATTGTAGGCCAAAAGAAACCAGCATCAAATACTTTCCGAGCGGTGATATTAGCACTATGATGGCCCCCGGTGGGTCCTTCATGACAAGCCTTGAGGATTTCAAGAGCTTCTTGGCCAAATACACATCTACGGATGATTTGATCTGCACATGTACGAAAGAGATAGGGATCATCCCAAAAGTAATGCTTTATATCCTTGAAAAACTTCCTCTTTTGTTGGGTTGACATTCCTTTACTTTTTCAGGCTTTTTATTTGACTGGACTTTGTCTTTTTCCTGCTTTTCCATTCCGTGTCCGGTTTTGTCGTTTTGGCTTTGTTTTTCGTCCTTTTCTTAGATATCCGTTCCTGCATAACACAATTTGCAAAACAAGCGTATATTTGGCATTTTAAGTCCGTTTTTGGTTATTTTAGCTCGTTTTTAAAGGTAAAAGGTATGTGTAATTAAACACATACCAGATCCCTAAGAACTGCGGCTTCTTCCTAAGAATGCTTAATATAGGCAGAGTGAGCTGTCCTTTTATTCAACAATATGGGGGTTATTGGTTCCACATTAACTTGATGCAACTCTGGATCACTAGGGTGGTTTGAAACATTATTATCAACTAGGGATTTTCCTTTAAGTTTCTTTAATTCATCCTTAAGTGCTGTTATTGCCAAAGCCTTTTCCTAAAGACTAGCATTTAAATCAGAAATTTCCGCAGACTTTATATTGACTTGATTAATTAAACCATCACATTGTTCTTTTGATCGAATACATGCTGGTTTAATCGAGTCATAAAGTTGCTTATAGGTCTGTTTCAAATGCTCATTCTCAGCAATAAGCTTTGTCACCCTATGATCCAATTCAATATTTATGGTTTCAATCTCTTCTAAGTCCTGTTTGATCTTATCCTTATCCATTTTTCCACTTAGAGATTTAATTATCTCTTTCAACTTCTTAATTACCGTGTCTTTCTCTTGGGACTGAGCTTTTAATTCATTTAATTCAAACAATTAATCAAAACTTGGAACACTTTGATTTGAAACAGAGTTTTTCCTTTGAAAAATTTCCTGTTTAAGTTGAGTGTCAACTTCTAAAGAGATGCAATGTTTTTCAAGAATGGTAAAACTTTTAAACAGTTTATTGTAAGTTTCCCTTTTAACAAAATCCGTTTGAAGCTCAGTCTCAAGTTTGAGACACTTTTGACATTCATGCACATTCACAGAATCATTCTCAACTGAATGATTAACAAGTAAGTTCACAATATCTTTGCTCATCACTTGTTCCAAGAGTCGTTCATTTTCGTTCAAAACTTGATTAATCTTAACTTCAAATATTTTGGACTCAATACGATGTTGTTCCACAGCCTGTTCCATTTGATAAGAAGACATTTTGGACTTTAGAAAGTTACTTCAACCAAATGTATGGTTGAATGTAACAAAATAAGTCCTCACAGAGCTTTTACAAATTGAAATAATTCTTCCCCCGAAAACAAGGTTTTGTTATTTTAAACCTACGAACCCCTCGTGATAAGTTGTGGATGTGGTCCTTCTTTTTAACTACCACATCAAAGGTAGCAAAATGGTGTTAAGTTTCTTTAACTTGTGTTTAAACACATGCTAACTTTAAGAAGTTCTTTATGGGTGAACCATCAACATTGGTGGGTCTAATAGAAAGTTGGTGGTGGTTCTAAAGAATCATAAAATTCAGAGACCAAGGCTTGTTCAGCAGATATTCAGTGTTGTGGAACAAATCGTGTTGGAAAATCATTATAAAGTTGGTTTAAACACTTAAAATATTGGTGTGGTATCAACTGCTTTTTGTTTTCTAACATTATATTAACCTTATGTTTTAAAAGCATTATTGAACGACTCTCTTCACAAGTGCTAAGGTATCTTTAGACAGAATCACAATAGGATTAGTTTGAACAGATAATTATCACCAACAATACAGCTTTGTGTTTCGACTAGCTGAGCTTCCTGTCAGATAAATGGGATTTTGAAAACCTAGAGCTTAGTTTAGTGGATAATCATAGAAAAACTATGGTTTCGTCAACAGTGAAACATTTTGCGATTGGATCTCTTTTAAAAAACAATATTATCTATATGTTTGATCAGCTTTTCTAGAGCTATTTCTCTATCATGCATTATATTATATATATTTTTGAGAGTGAATTTTATCAAGGTAACTTGGTAACTTTCTTAATTACTCTCGGGAGTATATTATTTTATATTATATTTTCGGTATATAAAACTACGAATCAATGCGTGTCTTTTAGCTTATCTTCACCAAGTACTCC
Organism: Tanacetum coccineum; assembly: GCA_026074375.1. Lineage (NCBI taxonomy): Eukaryota > Viridiplantae > Streptophyta > Magnoliopsida > Asterales > Asteraceae > Tanacetum > Tanacetum coccineum. Next base: position 50,164 of record BQNB010015212.1, on the reverse strand, counting down.
ATAATTACTGCAATTCTCAAATACAAACGATTAAGTAACAATTCTTTGCAATAATTATACAAAATAGGTTAATTACATGGGATAAATAATGCTATAAAAGTGACGTTATTTGATCTCATCATATATCTCAAGAAACGTGATTGCCACTGAGCATATCTTCCCGTTGCAAGCATTGATGGACGAAACCAGCTGCCATGATGTTGTTATGCATTTGACTTTCTGTTGTGGATGTTGTAATTGGAGTAGTCATGATGAATGATTTGTTTGTTATGAAGTGAAAATGATTAATGATTGATCGAACAGTGATAAAGGAGGATTGTGTTAAGAGATGTTGTTGTCGGTGATTAAGATTGATATTTCACGGGATTTTACAAATCTTCACTAAAACCGGGAAATCCAAGAATTTCACGAAATTTACAAAGTAAGACAAACCGTAGAAAATAAAATCTTTTTCGGATTAGTGTAATGTTTCTCAAGGTTTATGACACTGTAATGTTTCTCAAGGAATATGTCAATGTAATGTTTCTCAAGGAATGTGTCAATGTAATGTTTCTCAAGGAATATGTCAATGTAATGTTTCGCTTGGTTTATGAAAATTGGACAGAGTTTTGTTTTGCACAATTACGTATTTTTCTTGAGTTAACAACCTGTCATATTTCGCTTGCATACATATTTCGCTTGACCTAAGAAAAATTGAGCAGAGTTTTGTTTCTAATGACATATTTCGCTTGAAATCAACCTGTCATATTTCGCTTGCAAACATATTTCGCATGCATGTATAACACCCCGTGTTTTTCAGGTCATATTACGATCTCAATTAATTCAGTTTACCTTTCATTTATTGAGTTTTGCACGTTTATGACCATTTGAACCACACTAGTTAAATCGCGTAGACATCAAAAGTTATCGTTTAGTTAAAGTTTTGACCTAAGCCTATCAAGACTTTACTTGAACCCGTCGTATTCATCATTTATTTTATATTCCTCGTCGAGAAAAATTCATGATCACCTTCATTTTATCCTATCAAAATAAAAGTCTAATAATAATAAACTACACCAAGGTTTTAACTCTTATACCTAAGGAAACTTAATAAACTTGGATGAAAGTCCATGTAATCCTACAATCTAGCTTACAAAAATCGTGTATCCCCTCATTCCAAGTCCTCAAACCGTGTTATGCAAAGGATCAAAAAGAAATCCCTACAAACTAGATAAAACTTATGAGTGAAGATAAAAAGAATCCCATCCTAAAATAACTCCTTTTACCCAATATGTAAAAAGCCCAAAGACTTTTCTCTTAAACCCACGCCTGCTCGTGATTTATAGCTGCTACTCTCATTGGTTTTGCCCCCAAGAAATCCACAGTAATCACCTTTAATCTACTATGCATTGACCGATTAGAACCCAAGAAATTCTTACCCCATTTGGATTAACATGAGAATGTGACACAAAATTGAAGCACTATGCCTGCATTCCTTGTAAATATAAGAAGCCTTGCACTTTGCATGCAAACTCAGGATCAACACAACTCAGGCTATCATCATACTTCCTCCAGCTTCTTTGGCCCTTTATCATTCGACTCTTACACAGCAATCACACAAGCTCACACCTTTCCCTTTGTATCTTCATTATACACCAAAATCTTGAAAACCCTAAACCCCATTCGTCTTCCTTGGGTTTTTTGTTTGATCGAAGTTTCAACAAATAAGAGGAGTTTACGGTTGTTACCAGTACGAGTGGAAGACAAGCACGGTGGGACGTTTGGTAACAGTTTGGGTAACGAGATTGTTTTGAAGCCGAGCTAGGGTTTTCTTTGGTTTAGAGTTAGGGTTTTTCATTCGAATTCAAGGCCACACTCGCTTTTCTTCAAAGCCCTTGTGAGTGTTACACTTTTAATCCCATCATTTTATTTATGCAATCAATATGTTCATTAAGGTTGTGCTTGAGAAAAACCTAAGTAGAAAAGAATTGATAAAACGATTTTGAAAACCTTGCACCCTTCTGATGTTCGAATAAAATAGGAGCAATGCAATTGTTTTGGGTGTTATCACCCCGGATAAGTAAGTTAAAACATGTTATTTAAGTGCCCTAGATTAAGCCTCTACTTGTCTAAGTTGTGTTTTGTGTATACAAATCGATTTGGAAAATCACAGGTTTGGCTCCTCTTGGTTTTCTTTTAATATGCTGTAAAGGGGTGACTTTGGGGGTAAAACACGACTAGTAAACATGACTCATAAATCCAAAATTTGATTGCTAGTTATAGTTGGCCTAGTGAGGTTTACTTAGGAATTTGAATCATCGAAAACGGTTGATTAATGAGTTCGCAATCATGGCCCAAAGTTAGTACCGCTGCCATGTAGTTAGTACCGCTGCCATACAGTTAGTACTGTTGACCGAAGGTTCGACCTCCTTACTTTGTGCTCGTTTTAACCTCGATATCGACCCCTAACAACAAAACATATAATTGATGAATTATTGTCGACCTGACCTAGTTTACAAAGGTGCTTTTATCTCGTCCTAATACTGAATATCGAAGTCACAAACTGTGAGCAAAGTCAGCCGTGTACCATGTATAAAACACTTAGCCAAATTTATGGTTTTTGCTTAAAACCCAGTCGCGACACACACATGTTTGGCCACGATTTTAACCCGTTAAACGACCTTTTTGGACAAAACTCAAATGACGAAAGTTATTGACGCCATGGCCTAGTTTTCCAAATCATTTTTGTTTTGAAATTTTGTCAAGTAACGAGCCTAAAATTAAATATTAAAACTCTATGTTTGACCCCCAAATTTTATAAATAAAACTTAAGTATTAACACTTTTAATTTGTTTCGTCATACCTTCGCTTAATTAATTGATACATTTAGAGACCAAACTAAGGCACAACATGAATTATCCACCAAACGCCTAACGGATCTAGATTCTAAAATATCCAATATCGTAGTTTACATGATTATTAATAATAGGACATGACCCGTTATATTTGGCCAAGTTTTCATGAAAAGTCATAATAATAAACAAGCGATATTTTCTCAAACTCAAGCACACACTAGGGACAAGATTGCAAGTATTTATATTATTATTTTCCTGTTTATTGAATATGTATTATTATTTCATAGGTTGCGGATAAAGTCTTTTGCATCATTTTTCGTGCCACTACCTTGCTTCTACATTATCATTACTTGATGTGAGTTTATAGTCCCCACTTTTATACTTTTTCAACCATTTATCAAATCTCAGGGATGAGATCATGTTTGTTTTACAACAGGGATGCAAGTACATTTTAAATTCAAATATTACGAGTTTGCCTAAGTAGCTATAACCCACTATGCCTATCATCACGAACTGTAAATTGCATAGATGTAATTATTAATTGCATTATGTGAGCGCAAATGTTATGAATAGATCTATTTGGGATTAACATCCCCGTTCGGGCAAGTAGCGCTTACTAGTTTACCGGTTGGCCGGAAATGACGAACGTATACCATTTGGATTCATGGGTGTTACAGGTTGAACATCTACATTGGGCAAAGTCATTTATGTATTTGATATACGTATATTGTTTAGCTTCGATGTCATGAGCTTTGTGCATTTCGTAATACATTTTGTGATATTGTATTTGTTACTTTATTACAGGGAAATCTTGCTATCCACTTCATTAACTTTATAAACCTATAAATTCACCAACATTATTGTTGACAGTTTAAACATGTTTTCTCAGGTCAATAAAGTACAAGTCACGGATACATTGGCTGGTCGTCATTTGAAGTCACACTATCATAAAGATTTGCATGCATTACATTTTGGAATATTGTTATGTTGAGAAATCTTTATTTTTACAAGATAAACAAGTTAAGCCCATGAGCTTTTTGTATCGAACCATTTATGAAATCCAATGTATCAGTTTTAAACGACCCTTATAATGGTCGTTCTCATATCTTGTGCTATTGATCTATGAAGTAATACCCCCGGAACATCATATTCCGCTGTGGCCCATTTTGGGGGTGTTACAGATTGGTATCAGAGCCAAGGTTATAGAGAACCAGGTCAAACGTTTTTACTTGGTCTATAACCGTTTTCAAACGTTGTGTCATTCAAAAGTTTTTCAAAGGGACATGCATACATTACTTATTTGCATCTAGTATACATGCTTACATGTCATACATCATTTTAGCATTAGTTGATTGTACTAAGTGCTTACACAAGTTATATACGTGTTTATAATACATTACGTCCTGTGGTACGGATACGCTCCGATACGCCCCGAAACGTTTCCCTATATTGGAAACGTTTCCTATGTGTTTCCTAGACGTTTCTTATCGTTTCTGGGTATTCCAAGCAAGGCCGGACCTTGAGTGGCTGGGCAGAGTAGGCGACGGCCCAGGGCATCAAACGAACGGGGGGCATCAAATTTGTTGATGTTGTGATCGATTTCATGTTAAGAAAATGGTATTGTGATGATAAAACGAACGGGTGACGAGGTGAGCTAGTTTTAGTAAACTTTTTTGCTAGAAAGAAAATGACGCAGTCGCCGGAAATGGGAAGAGACGTCGGGAGTGGATAAGGAAGATGAAGATATATATATTTCTTTTTTATTATTGGTCAGATGTAAAGTTACAAAAATCTACTGTACTATTTTGTTGGTCACGTGATACTGTGATAGTCACATAGGGGCTATCAAAATACTATGGACTTATGGAATAATTTAATTATCTCTTTTCATTTACAACTTTCTTCTTTTCATTTACAACTTTCTTGGATATCTTTTTAGCTATGATTTTTGATTCAATGGAAGACGTAGGCTTTTTGGAGTTTGTCGATTTCTCACTACCGGAATTTGAAAATGATTTGATTATTGATAATTAATTACCTTTGGAAGATGTAGTATTTTTGGAGTTTACATTTACATCAATATATATCTATTTTGGATTTTCTTTAATATATTTTTAATTTTTTATAGATTTTTATTGCCGTATCTATGCCGTTCCCGTATCTTGAATTTTTGATTTTTGCCGTTTCCCGTTCCCGTATCGTCCCCGTATCCCTTTGCCGTTCCCGTTTCGGTGCTACATAGTATAAAACGATCATTATACTTTCACACTCTCTTCGAAAAAAGTTATGAATCCCAGTATTCAAATAACTTTGTTGATTAATATAAGGCAATACATAACGAACTTCTGTTGACCATTATTGTGCAAATATTAACCAACTTCACTAACATTAATGGTCTTTTCGGGACAAGTACGCAAGCAAAAAAGCAATTCAGTGTAGACACTCTTAATCATCTCAACAAGGTGAAGATTTATATTAGGTAACTGATATATTGGTGACTTCATTTGCTCACTCTTTTAATCAAGTACATGTTAACACCTATCTGTCATATCAAAATACATTGTAGCAATATCTTTACTGCACTAAAACTTCTAGCATAAATGGGCACATTCAGCAATTAAGTAAAGCCGTATAAGTAATTAGAAGTAAAGCAGTTAAACATTCATGCAGACATGGAAGTCTCACCAACAGTCATAAAGAGTTATACCTTGATTTTTCCACCCACTGTGATAACCTTAAAGGGATGCCAGCTTGGATCCATCAGATGACTTTCCCACAAGGATGCCATTTTAATTGTTTCATTTTTACCAGAACCATTTCTCTTAGCTGCAGCTATGAAAGGTTTGACATCAAGCACTCCCATTCTTTTCACACTGATAAGTGACCGAGCAGAATTTTCCATTAGACCCTGTTAAACACAGATAAAAAGATAATTTCAATGATTAATGAAGTCCCGCTAAAACCTAGAGATTGAACTGAAACCTGACATCCAAAACCTAAAGCATTATTCTAATAGTGAATTAACTAAACAAACAACAAAAAATGTGAATTAAACGACATGCATAAACCAAAGTAATTCACCGGATGCGTATCTTACCTACAGTGGAAATGTACTTCGGCATCTTCTTTTTCTTTAAGATCTTCTTGAATCAGATCCCTTTTCTTCTTTGAATCAGTCATGTGTTCCATAACTTTTAAGGCTCCCTTCATCTGCCTGATCTCTAGCTCCAACCGTTGCTTATCATCAAGCTTTTTCTGAAGCTCAATGATTTGGTCATGAAGTTTTTCTTTTTCTCTCTGTCGTGTTTTGTTAAGTTACAAATATAATATTCCAAAAACATTATCTGAAGATATATATATCGTAACACATATGATTTCAGGCAAAAGATTGTAACAGACCTTTTGATCCTCGGCTAACTTCAACATTCTTTCTTCTGCCTTCTTCTGCTCCATAATCGCCAATTGGTTCTGCAAAAAGCCAAAAACAAAACATTAAACGCCACTAATAATAGAAATAAACTCGGTTCACAGCATAAGTGTTCGTATGTGTTCATGTACTTTTAGGATCTCAATATAAGAAGCTAATTAATTTTGACTTAGAAATTCCTATTTAGTAATGTGTGCATTATGTAAGTGAGCACATATAAAATAGGAACCAAAACAGATAACAGCTAATCCTGCTTAATAATATAGCTTGCCTATCGAAATAAGGGCATTAAGCTGCATAATCTTAATAAAAAAAGTTAACTCACATTACAGAAATATCAACAGCAGCATATATAAGGCAATTACACAATCAGCAAGAAATTGAAACCAACGACAACCAATGAAACCGTAACTAGCTGAAGTTTTCTATATGACCAAACGAAATTAAAAAGCATGAAATTTAATAGAAAACAAATAGGATAACTCTTTAAGTAAATAAAATATGGCAATATTTACACAGATACAGTAAGTCATTCATTTTTTTTATATACATCCTCACGCTTCTGCAGTTCAGTGCTCCGAAGTTCAAGTTCTTTCTCTTGCCCTTGTAGTTTCAAGTTTACCATCTCATGGTCATTACAGATCCACTGGAAATGTTCTCGAATGCTAAACTGCATTTCCTTCACCTCTTCGTAGTAAGATTGTTGAAGCTTATCATTTTCAGCAATTAGCTTGCTGATTGTATTTTTTGTTTCCATGTATTTTCCCTCCATTTCTTCCAAACGCCTCTTCTTGACTTCCATTACATTTGTCAAATTTGACATGAGCTTAGTTGCTTTTGGACCTTTTCCTGTCATTATTATTTCAGGAACGGTCCTAACATCATTCTGGCTGAAAAGCTCTCCATGTATGTTGTTAGAACTACCCGCGCCACTTTTTCCACTAAAACGTTGCACTATATTATCCTCCATCATTTTTTACTCAACACACAAGCTAGAAAAAGATTAAAGTGTGTTAGGACTTTGCAAGAGTGATTTTGTGAGGATTTTTAAAGTTAAAAATGTACTCCATTTATTTAGGAAGATTGAGTTTGATCAAGTAGAAGAATACGGAAAGGCAAAGTGAGTGACAAGGTGACAGTAAGTCGTTCATATTCACATATTGATGTACTACTAGGATAGCAATATAAGAAGATAATCCTATTGGGGTTCTAAACAAGGGGTAACAGAAAATTTTAAAGTCAACACAAACACAACAAGAACCAACAAGAATAACAGCTACACCCGCTAAAAAAACCGCTCACCTGCAGAATAAGGGCATTCAGCTACATTATACAAACCAGTGGATTTTAGCAAATACTTTGGGGAAAACAGTCAAAATTATGAAATCACCAATATTAAACATCATTATGAAGGCAAAGACAAGCATTGAACTGCAGAACATAGTGCTTATGAAACAAAATCAAACACAATGAACAGATAGTAAAATGAAACAGATATAGCACAATCAAAATCCAATGTTCTAACACAAAGTGAAAAATCGTCCACTATTTCACCTCAAAATAAACATAACTTATAGAGTAGAACATTAAATGTGAGAGGTCTTAAGTTATGTGCTAACAACTCTGAAGTGGCCACGCCAACTTTCGTAAAATAAGAGGATTTTGCCTAGCTTTTTCGACCAAAACGACCCTACATGACTACAACGACACTAAATGTTAATTCGACAAAACAACCCTAAAAACTACCATAGTCCTAATCAATAATTCCTACCAACAAACCACTCAGGGTGGCCTAGTGGCAAAAAGGACTTAACCCCAAACTCTAAACCGTGGCTATGACACTAAGATATGTGAGGTGTCAAGTTCAATTCCTGCTACATGCAAACAACCAGCCATGAAATGGCCACGACAACCTCCTAAAAAGAGAGGGTTTTACCCGGTTTCCTGTGAACCACCTAGATTAGTCGACCAAAATGTCAGAAACCATGGTTACCAAAAAAATAAAATTCTACCAATACAACCCTAAAACTACAAGTCTACAACAACCCTAGGAAATTCAAACGTGAAAACAAAACAAGACGTATAACCACTAAGCGCAATCACCCGATACAGAGTATGGTCGAAAAACCGAACAACAGGCATAACCACTAATAAAACATTGTCTTATATTACTACTTTTAACTATCCATAGCTTCATCAAAAAACTTATCACATTTTATTTTACACTATAAGAGGCACAACACCACATTTTGGGAACACCCTCGACTCACTGGATTGGAGACATGTCCCTCAACACTAGACTTTATTACTTTCGTGCCGATTTTTTGTTGCCGAATAGTGTCAAGAAGCTCGTTCCCCCATACTTAGAAACAGAGTTACGGGTTCACGATTGGTAAAACGGGTGTGATTGCAATGGTATCAGTCCTTCGCATCATCATAGCAAATGCACCTTCCAATATTCGATCTTAGACGCTTGCTCATCGCAATTTCGCTTTGTCTTCTTTCTTCTTTTGTATACACTTGACCAACCCAAATCACTAAGTTTGTCATTTGTTCCCATAAGCTTATTTTGAGAATTGGGAAGGTCATTTTGAGAATTGAAGATTGGATGATTGACGATATATTGTGGGGGTTGAAATTGGTCCAAACCAAAAGAATTATAATCATAGCAAAAATTTTGCTCATGAAAATAGTCTTCATTCATTGGTTGACATTGGTAAGTTTCATGAGGACTCCCACAATCTTCACAACAAGAATATTGTTGTGGAAAACTCGGTGAAGTTTGTGGAAATAATCAAAGTTTTGATTGAAACACGGGGACCTGCTTGTAGACTACACGGACTGAGGTGACAATCGTAACCGTAATGGAGAAACGTTCCTACATAACACACAAGAGTATGGTACGATTGGGTTGTATAGGATGGGTTTGCAACACTAATTGGCGAATCTTACAAGAGTATGGAATTGAAAATTTGCTTGGTGTTCCATTTCCTTATCCAATATACAATAAAAACAAACTCCATTGTATTTCATTACAACCAACAATTTCTGGCATGACCAAGGAAGACATTGTTGTTGCAATCTTTGCAAGTTTTGTAGGTGCTCAACCAATGGTTTTGCTTTTTGCTTAGGTTCTGGATCGTGATAATCGAGAACTTTCGGAGGGCAATATAAACCGTAAAGAGCACCTTTTCCCACATGACTTAACTATGGCAGTTGGTCGACAAAGAATTCCCTCTATCGAATCACCGCACTCGTGACAACAATGGTCAATGTGTGGAGGACTTGGTGAGGAATTTTCATCGGGGTCCTGATTGCCAACGAATGGCTCTTGAGGAGCATTAACAACGTTGGTATTGTCATCGGATGACTCGAAAGTATATTGAAGGTCTTTGAAAAATTCATTTTCAACACAATATGTAAACAAATCTTCCTTAAATTTCATTCGTAAAGACACATCCTGACAAACGGACCATCAACCGGTTTTCCATGACCTTGCAAACACCTTGCATAATTTCGAGTGGGGTTTAGAAAAAGAAATCTTGTCTTCCAAGACGCCATTGTGAACAACAAAAGTCTGCATGTACAAAACTCCACAAGTTGACATTCTTTTAATCCGTAAATCGGATTCCAAACATAATCGAATGACTCCAATAAAAGATTAAACATAAAGATGGATAAGAAAAGAATTAAATGATACGAAGAAAAAGAAGATTATTTTTGGTTTTTCGAATTTTTTAAACAACATATTTTACAAACGGACAAAACGAGATAAAGAACAACTTAAACCTGATAATCAACAAGCTTCCACGAGCGCTTAGAAAGAAAAAATCACAAAAGGAGCGTAGGGGAGGGATAGCGCGAAGCTTATATTCTCATTTCGGTCGTGTTTTCGTTGGAACAACCCTCCTTATACCCCTCTTATAGTTTGTTTAACTTTCAAAGGTGAGTCGTACCTCGCAAGTGACACAAAAGGCAAGTTTTTGAATCTTTGGTTCGAGAATTTATTGATGATAATACTTTAGTGAAAGTATTATATAATTGATGAATTTTATTTCTCGATTAAGAAAATGTTTTTATATTTTTGGTTTTTTTTTCTTGTTTTATAAATATATATACTAAAAAAGAAATGAAAAATATTTTTGCATTTTTATATAAAAATAGAAGAGATATTCACAAATTCAAACACAAATTTGTCAAATGTTACAAAATTCGTTTCACAGCCACCCCGGCAACGGCGCCAAAAATTGGTTCGTTCAATAATATGTATATATATAATATATAAGCAAACACTCAACCGAAAACACCTAGCCAAGGATTGGTCAAGCGTTCACACAATAAAATATATACGTGACTAGAAGTATGATTCCCGGGTCGTTATGTCCCAACGAGGCTTGAATGGAAAATCGAATGACAAATTGATAATCGATGTTTGAATATGACAAGGAAATGATTGGGAATAAACCTATAAGCAAATGCACGAAAAGAAAGCAAGGAGAAATAAGCTACTGCATGCATAAAGGCTAGGAATGGTAAAAACACTAAAAACTTTTATACTAAGACACAAATAAGCTCAAATAAGCTTAAGACAAACCAAATAAGCTAGACTACCCCTAAATAAGCAAATTCAGCAAGCAATTTAGCCAAGTTAAACAAGAGAAACTCAGCAGTACTAACCCATAGTACTAACAGTATTAACTATCAATACTAACTTGGAGTTAGTACTGCTAGCTTTAAAAAGTTATACTAGTCTAGCTTAAAGTTAGACTGCTAGCTCTAATAAAATAAAAAACAAATGAAACAAGGAAGAACGAATAAGCTAAATCAGATCTTTAATTGCACTCAGGCATAAGAATAAGCAACTAGAATAAACTATAATGGCAAATAAGCTAAAAAAACTAAAACTGAAAACTCCTTAAAACTATTTTGAAAAAGGCAAAAAAGCATAAAATGAGCCTCTACTTAAAGACAGTAAACAAAAATGGGCTTAATCTACTCTAAAGAGCTAAGCCCATCTTAAATAAGCAGAAACAATAAGCTAATAAGCAAAAATGATCAAACAGTACTAACAGTATTAACTACCAGTACTAACTTGGAGTTAGTACTGCTAGCCTTGAGTTAGTACTGCTTGTTCTAAAAATCCCTCAAAGTTTTCAAAAGTCATTTTATTTCAAGCTGATTTGATCATAATTTGTTAAAAACAGATTATCAAATAACAAAATAAGGCACTTATGAGCAGATTTCAATCAGTGATAAGCACTTAAATAAGCTAAATTAATCTATCAGTATTAACTACACATGCTACCAGTACTAACTAGGAAAGTTGCACAAATCATTTTTTGGACTGAAATCAAAGCAGGATAAGCACTAACAACATAATAAAGCATAAATAAGCAGACATAAGTAACAAATAAGCACTATAAGCAGTTCCACAGTAAGTAAGAAAAATAAGAAAAGGAGAGACTTACAACACCCTTGCTCAAAACAGGGTTAAACAAAGAGTCTACGAGCTCTAGCATACAAGCTAGTGAGAGTCCATAAGCCCATCCAAAACTGGCTTATCATCCATAAGTTGTGGTATATTTGAGTGTGGATTTTTTTATTTTGATTTTTTCTTAACTTTTCTTCTTACCACTTAACTTGTTTAGGTTGATTAATAAAAACAGCTCATTAATCAGCTTTAAGTGAGAGCTTATTAACACATTTAAACACAATTAAATAAGTTTAAGACTTGGAAAAAGGTTGGAGATTTAACTTTAAATACCTCAAATTCTCATTAAACTTGAAATTGATTACAAAGCTGAAAGTAAAAGCTGAAATGACTTAAATAAATGACAATGAAAGTAAAATTAAGCTAAGTTATCTATATTATCTAGGATGCCTTCAAGGCTTATAAAAGGCTCTATTTATAGCCGAAGTCTTCTCTTCTTGGTCTTCTTACCTATGCTTCTTTTGTGAGAGACTTCCATGGTGTTTTATTGTGTGAGGTGGTTCTAAAACAAATCCCAGCCTTCAATTTTTTGTGTGCTTCTTTTGAGTCAATCATAGCCATCGAAATCACTTAGAAAGTGGTGAGGGATTGCCAACATGGCAATTATAAAGCTGGGGGGAGATAGTGGATGAGGAGGAAGTGTCTTACCCAAGGGGTTGTAGAGGTTGCAGGGTAAAAGAGGGTGAAGGGGACCCGTGAGTTGCATCTGGGGTTTTGTTGGGCGAGAAAGATGGGTTTTGTGTAGGTTGATAGCTTCGGTCCCTCAAGTTATACCTTCATAGCAAAATTCGATTTCAGCCCTTGTCTTTTTGTAATACAATTTGAGGTTTGGCAATTTTAGTCCCTCAAGTTGTATTTTCTTCATTTGGTTGACTTTTGACTTTGTCGGGGTTGACTTTCTGACTTTGACTGACTTTGGCTTCGATATGACTTTGTCTTTTCCATTCCGTGCTTTGTTTGGTCGTTTTTGGCTTTCTTTTTGAATATTCGTTCCTGCATAATTCAAATGCAAAACATACAAATACAATGTATTTTTGGTACGTTTTTAGTCATTTAAGTCCGTTTTCAATGGAAAATGGTATGTGTAATTAAGCACATACCAGTATGTAACAACTTGACAACAAATTAAGTGGTTAGTTACATTTGACGGGAAAAAGGCATGTTTTGATTATACTTGACATCAAATTAAGTGTCATATTCAGTATCACATTGACATAATGTACTACATTGTAGTTTCATATCAAAGTGCATCACGGTGTTAATATATCATGTTTGTGTTTTTTTGGGTAGAATAACATGGTGATGCACTAAACTAATAAGAGGAGGACGTGTATTTTATGTGCAGAAAACAGAGGCCATAATTCTAATACATGTTCATTGAAATTGCAACCATCGAAGAAAAGCAAGCAACCAATAGAGCCGACAAGAGCGACAAGAGTTTTGGCATAAAGGATGTACCATAAAGCTTAAAAGCGTTGTTTCACTATTATTTTTTTTCAAATTCGCAATCAGTATTGTATAGATATCAAAGCATTATTTATAAGACATGTTTTTGGTTCTAAAATGTATAACATTTATTACCAAATATCAATACAATAATATCTCATTGTTTCTAAAATATACTCAGTATCTTTCTGTTCATTTTATATCATTTACTATATTATGTTATTTTATTTAGTGTATTGTGATTAAGTAGAGTATACATTATGATGCAGTAGATTATACACTATGATGCAGTAGAATAAGATAGTGATGCACTAGAGTGTTATTGTGATGCAACAATATGATAACATTGAGAAGTAGCAGTATGTATAAAATTTTGATGCAGTAAATTAACATTTTAATGTAGTAGAGTGATGTAGTATATTAACATTGTGATTTAGCAGTATGATATCATTGTGATGCAGTAGTATGATAAAATTATGGATGCAGACATTAGAAACAATATTGTGATGTTAGTAAAAAATAATTTGATTAACTATGATGAACTAGCTGTATAAATTGTGATGCAACATTTTTATTTTTCTTGGATCCAATTAAAATTTGTGAATCACAGTTTATTTTCCATTTATCCTAAATAATAAAAAAAGTGGTATGGTCTAAACAAACATGATCTTTTATTACCTAACCATAATTCAATAGAATTACTCAATAGTTCATGAAAAGTTCCTCGGTATCTTTTCTATTATATTTAAATGCCGATCATAGTTACTACAAAATTGTGTTTAGTTGCTTAGTGCATATGATGTAGTAAATTAAACACAATGTGAAGCAGTAGATTTCACACATTTACGAGATGAATTAGATTTATTAGCATTGCGTTGGAAGTTAATAAACATTTTGATGTAATAGTTTTATACATGACATTGTTAACAGATTTATACATTATGATGTTGTTAGATTTTATTCAATTGGTGCAGTAGAATTTATTTAACTTTGATACATGTTGATGCAAAAGATTATTCATTATGATGCAGTAGATAACACTGTGATGAAGTAGAATTATACATTGGGATACAGTAGATTCATAACATTGAATTTTACAAATATTTAATAAGAACATTTAAGTACTAACAGGGTATCAAATGTAACTCAATTATTAAATGTCAATAATGCTTGAAACATAACAATGTGATTAAGGATAATTTTTAGGTACATCCGGCACTCGAAAGTAATGTAGCAGTAAAAAAACATTATTTTTAACAATCCATAAGAATCTAAAAATACTTGTTACGCGTTGAATAATCCTTTGATGCAATCCATTTTTTAGTATACTTGATATGTAAGAAATCACATATCCTTTTTATACCAAACATGGCCCTAAAATGAACAAATTGTGCTTGTATATTGCTTGTTTTGTCATTTGTGATGTGTAGGTACGGATAATGCAAAAATCACAAGAAAACAGTCAAAACTAGACAAACACGGACACGGGAATGGATAGAGTGCACAAGAGCCGAGAGTTTCTAGCAAATGGTCAACAAAGTCAACCTTGGTCAACCACAAAACAACAAAACCCTCAAAATCCCAAAAGAGCCCTTAATGTTAAATCATTTTGCACCTAAAGTCCAAAATTAATAACACCATTAGTCCTTTTAATATAAAAGACTAACGGTCGTTATGTTTTTATAACCAATCCATTTTAAACCGAGCCCAAGATAAAAACTGGCCCAATACCCTTAAATAGCCCAAGTCAACTATGTATAAAGCCCGGATCAAACGAATCAAATAGAAAAGGGGGCGGGAAAAACAGTTTTACTGTTTACCCGTCTTCCCCAATTCACCATCCTTGTAATTAACTCAATTTAAATGAAATTAACCCAATCCAACGTGATAAGTCAAAGATGCTAAGTGCCAAGCTACACCTCAGCACTGCAAAATGTCACTCAAAGCCTTTGATTGGCCAAGCTATTACACAAGGAATGACACACGGGCTCAAAGGAAACACACAAAGATGAAAAAAATACACTAAAATCAATGCAAAAGAAGCACAGGAGCTCCCAATGATTGGATTGCCAGCATGGCAATCCGTGTAATCACATATTGA
>BQNB010015212.1:0-25004 GCA_026074375.1 Tanacetum coccineum | reverse complement strand
CTAATCAACCTAGGAAAGTTAGTTAAAACTCTAGGAACAACAGTACAAGCTGGAATACACCAATGCCTAAAAAATTGGGAGTTGGATTTCAGTTTACACCAAAAAGCTTGTTTTGTGTGTGAGAGTTTTAACCATCTAATTAAAGACTGTGATTTTCATGATAAAAGGATGGTACAAAAACCTGTTTTGAACAATGTGAAAAAGGGAACTGGTCAAAGGGAAGTTAGACCAGTTTGGACTAATGCAATGAGGGTCAATCATCAAAAAATTTCTAATTCTAGAAGGAATTTTGCTCCAACAGCAGTTTTAACCAAGTCTGGCTTAGTACCATTTAGTACTGCTAGGGAAAACTTTTCAAGAACAGCATCACTATTTAATACTGCTGTACACAAACCCTTTGTAAATATTGCCAAACCAAGGACAAATGCTTTTCAAAAGTCACATTCATCATTAA
The DNA here is from genome assembly GCA_026074375.1 of Tanacetum coccineum. Taxonomy (NCBI): domain Eukaryota; kingdom Viridiplantae; phylum Streptophyta; class Magnoliopsida; order Asterales; family Asteraceae; genus Tanacetum; species Tanacetum coccineum. The sequence goes on along the minus strand of BQNB010015212.1, from coordinate 24,550 downwards.
GAAGACCTTTTTACCAACAAACAGTACTTAAAAATAGAATGACAAGTGCTGTTGGGGAACAAGGGATTAATGCTGTTAAGCCTACAGCATACTGGGCATGGAGACCTAAAGTAAAGATGATAAATCATGTCTACAAGAATACTGGATCATGTATTTGTAAGCAATTTAACTATGTTGATCCAACAGGTAGAAACAAGTCAGTAATGGCTTGGGTTCCCAAGAGAAATTAATTCTCTTGTGCCAAGTATAATTAGTTCTGCTAATTATACTTGATGCTGCTATGTTAGTACTGTTATTGTATTTTCTATGTTTTAGACTAACATTTGCAGGTTATAAAAAGAAGTATAGTTGGATTTGAGGGGAGGACTTTGATGAGAACTTTGATGATAGAATGGATGGTCTTTTAGTGTTGGTTTTACAACCACACAACAAATGGTCATCAATTCACCATGCTTAACAGGCATAAGAACTGGCTAGTCCATAAGCAAACGGTTTGTGATAAAGACTTTTCAAATCCGTTTATGGTTGACAATTTACCTAAAATTGTAGGGTTCTCAACTCACCTTACTTCATGGTTAAGAGTTGGCTAGTCCACGATCAAACAGTTCTTGGTAAAGACTAATCAAATATGTTGATAGATGATAGTTTGCTAAAAACTATATGGTTATCAATGCACCATATTTTTGCAATGAAGCATTAACTATTCCAAGGCAAACAGCAACTGGTAAAGAATCATCAAATCCGTTTATGCCTGGTAGTTTGCCAAAAACTATAAGTCCAATAATCCACCTCTCTCAAAAGGTTATACACTTGAAAGTGGAGATGACAGTCCGAAACTTATAGAATTGATGGATTTGTGTACCAAATTGATTGATAAAGTCACCATTTTGGAAAATGCTCTTAAACAGTCTAAGGAGACTCATGCTCAGACTCTAACAATGTTGATGAAGAAAGTCAAAAGATTAGAAGACAAGCTCAAGTTATGATTTCAGATGCAGAAGAGTATTTGATTTCAGAGGATCCTGTCAAACAGGGGAGGATGGAAGAAACATAAAATGCATGAGTGAAGTATGAAAAACTTCAAAGGTATGAACTATGAGCAGATCTATATTTGAAGAAGAGTACATGAAGTTATGCTTGGTGTTAATACTGCTAGGTATAAGCTTAATACTGCTAGTGTTAAGTTTGTACTGCTGGGGATATATTTCTACTGCTGAGAGAAGTTAGTACTGTTAGGTTCAAGTTAGTACTGCTAGACCAAACTTAGTACTGCTAAGTGACCGTTAGTACTGTTTGAGCCATAACAAAATTAATTTAAGAGCCGTTGAGATATTTCTGCCAACAACCTAGCTTATAAGGTTTCATGATAAGCTCAAATCTTTTACTTCTCACAAAATTCCAGATTATTAATCAACTTTTCATTCATCAAAATGGAAAATTTAGAGTTTTGCGACAAACATAATATTGTAAATTGGGAATATATCTTGCTGGGAATGACAAAAGCAAAAGATTCTGAAGTCTGCAAGATTACAAGAGCAGATAGAAGTTCAAGCTTTCATGGAGATATTCAAGCATTGTTAAGAAGACTTGATAGCTAAGATTTAAGTCAACTCCACAGCTTGGTTCAAGAAAGATTTAAAGATCATCCACTTGAGGGTCATGATTTAGATCTACAGGGAGATCTTAGAATGATATTTGATCCAAATAAAGAAGATGACATATGGTTGAACCAACAATATTGGGAGTTGCTGAGATTGAAATTACATGAATACAGTGGTGTTCACTCTTTATTCTTAGATGGTACTTCAATACAGATCAACATGTTAGTAGAAAAGAAGTATCTACTCAAGAAGGAAATCTTGAAGAAGATGATCAACTAGAAGATAGAAGCAGAAGAAGATAGTAATATGGCATCTGAGCTTATAAAGTTTATCAAATCTCAGATTGTAGAACAGAGTTAGTTATGAAGATTTTTTTTAGCTAACAAGCAAGGAAGCTAAAGTGTTTGAAAGAATCCTCTCAAAATCAAAGCACTTTAATTCAAGAAACTTAAGATTTGAAGGTAAATCATAAGTTTAAGGGAGGATTGTTGGGAATTAAAGAGCTTCTACAAGATAATGCTGCTGAAGAACTTAGTAGTGTTAGTTGAAGAACTTAGTACTGTTAGTTATAGTTGGTACTGCTAGTACAATGTTAGTACTGTCAGTGTAAGTTAATACTGTTAGTTATAATAGTTAGTATTGATTATGTGTATAACACCCCCATTTTCGGGACAACGCAGCGGAACATATATGGGTGTTACTTCATAATACAATCACACATAATTCATAAAAAATGAACGACTCAAAAGAGACTTATAAATAACAATGGCCCAAAATAACATGTTGAAAAATACCCACATTCAAAAATAATGTTAAACCATAGTACCATAAAAGTCACCCATCATAAGGTTAAGTTTCACAAAATACCAAATTGTATCATAACATTTTAACACGGGGATATTTAGAAGTTCAAACAAAAACCACGCAAGACCCTCCTCGTGAACTCCAAGTCATCCATCATCCTTGATTACCTGAGATAAAACATGCTAAAAAGTCAACAAAACGTTGAGTGAATTCATAGAGTTTTTCATAAACCATAACATGAACACAAGTTTTATTTTATACATCATCTTTATGCGCGGAGAGTGAGTGGGGGGGGGAGCAAGACAAGTTATATAATATTTGGCACCAGAGCTCGGATGACACCTCCAAGCGTTAACAAGTCAACCACATATGTAAGAATTGTACCAGATGATAATAAACAATGTTTCCGGTTTTTGCTCCCCACATGAGGTATCAACGCTAATATACCTCATTCTTCAAATCACAATCCGTCCGTTCAAGGTGTTTTCCCACAATGATCAAAACCCCGGACGGGGATGTCAACCCCAATAGATCTATCAAAATGTATTAGCGCTCGCTAATCCAAGCAATTAAGCGGTTCATGAAATTAGGGACTTTATGCGATAGGTACTCGTGCAAAATATAATTCAGGAACGGGTCCAGCATACCAAACAAATCTTGTTGTTTCAATTTTCACAACTAGCATGTATCTCCCTCGCGGTGTTTTAAATAAAACATTAAAAGTAAAGGCGAGGCTATGAACTCACCGAGATATCAAAGAGATCAGAAGTATAATAAGTCTTGAACAAGATAAAATCCCTTACGCACCACCTAAAATACGTGACGCGTCTTAGTATAATATACAAGTAAAATATACTTAAGAAAGTTTTGGACGAATATAGAAGTTTCCTAGATATGCGCAACCTGTCTCTTGACTTAACTAAAGTATTTTGAACCTCCCCAAATTGACATATGACCTGTTCTTATATGTAATTAAACATCTACCAAATTTCGCCGTTTAATTCCAATTTTAGGTATGGTTATTTACACATTTGTCATTTTTAACCAAGACGTAAAAGTCGCAATTCTAGAATTAGCTCATGTTTAGGGACCTGTATTTATCAATCTATAAATGTTATAAACTCAAGGTTTTCACCCTTGGAAAGCCCTTGAAGTCTAGTTTTCAAAACATTCAGCCAATCATTCATACCATTCACCAATCCATGGGAAATAGCTTTTTACTAACCCTAAGTCAAAACAGAAAGCTGACTGGATTTCTTACTTTTGCCATTTTAATCATAACTCCTAATCTAGGATAGCAATGGATGTGGGGCCAAGTGCTATAGCTTCCCTATGATGTCTAGTATTGACCCATGCTTTAAAACCCAAACATTTAACTCATTAACCTGGTGTTTAATACGTTTTCTAAACCAAAGTCCAGAACTGACCCATTTTAGTATTTTGACCATATCTCACTCAATAATAATAATTGGTTGATCATCCAACTATCACATCATGCCAAGACATATATCTATCCACCCATAACTTTTGTTTACAGACCCTAAGCCAAACATTTTGAGAAAACAACACGTTTTGCTACTGTTCCAAAACAGCCTCTATAAAATCCAACCAAACCTATTTCTAACTCATTTAAAACACAATCAACACTTATGCAAAGCCACAACACATATCCTAAACATATCCCATACTCATCAATATATATTTTTATAACAAGTAATAATATCAAAATATTCTTATAAGAAAATTTAGGAAAAGGTAGAAAGATGGCTCACTATAATGATCACCCAAAATAGTTATTAACAACTAATTTTCCTAGCCACCAAGCTTCACTAGGACATCATTTCTTTAACATGCATGACCATCTTCATATTATTCTTCTAACTCAGCCCCAAAGTCTATAAATGATAGGTTTTATGGTATGTAAATGGAGCTTGGAATATGAGGAATCAAATGGTGTAAATATAACAAGAGATTGTAGTAGAAATTTTTGTATGAAATGGGGGTTTTGCTCTTGGTGTGGGACGGCAAGAACTAGGAGAAAACAAGGTGTGTGTGTGTTTTGTAAGTAACTATGAGAAGTAAAATGAAATGGGTGGTTTTTGTAAGAAGGGTGCATGCAAAGCTAGTGTCTAAGCAAGACACATGTCTTGCTTTTGTTCTCCAAATGCCACGCCTCAAATGAGGTGGTGGTGATGAGTTTAAGGTTTAAATTTTATAAACTTTGATGTTTAGGGTATAAATTTTAAGATAGGTAGGTAGTTTTGAGGCTAACGGGTATCAACGTAAAATAAAACGAGAGTTAAGACGAAACCACGAGGTAAAAACGAATATGATAAAAATAATTTTACATTAAACGGAATACTTTTCTGAAAAGTTTAATTTACGTAAGGTTCAAGACGAATAATTGTTTTAATCATAGCTCGCAATTAATTAAAACGACGATTTCAATAAAATATCTCGATGTAAATAAAAGTAACTTGTTTAAAATTTATAAATTAATTATGAGATTATTAAATAGTAGTGACCTTAAATTCGGGTTCTTACAGTTTTCCCTCCTTTAGGAAGCGACGTCCCGGCGCTTGTCCTGTCTTGTCACGCGTCTTCTCGCGAAGAGATGAGGATACTTGCTCCTAAAGAAATCCTCACGCTCCCATGTGAACTCCGGCCCTCGCCGCGAGTTCCAACGAACTTTAATGATCGGAATCCGACTCTGCTTGAGCCGTTTCACCTCTCTATCCACAATCTCCGCCGGTTCCTCGATAAAATGCAATTTGCTGTCGAGCTGAACTTCTTCCAACGGAATGACCACATCATCATTCACAAAGCATCTCTTGAGATTAGAGACATGGAAAGTGTTATGAATTCCATGAAGCTTATCGGGCAATTCCAACTTGTACGCCACGGGCCCAATTCTTTCAATAACTTTGAATGGCCCAACAAATCGTGGACTTAACTTCCCACGTTTCCCAAAACGTATGACACCCTTCCATGGTGACACTTTTAACATGACCTTGTCACCTACCTCAAATTCCGTCAATCTTCTCTTAAGATCAGCGTAGCTCTTTTGTCGACTCCTAGCGGTTAACAAACGGTTTTTAATTTGAACTATCTTTTCCGTGGTTTCACGAACCAATTCCGGGCCAGTGAGTTGGCTTTCCCCAACCTCACTCCAACAAACTGGCGACCTACACTTTCGCCCATACAAAGCTTCAAACGGAGCGGCCTTAATGCTAGCATGATAACTATTATTGTAAGAGAACTCAACTAAAGGCAAGTGTCTATCCCAACTGCTTCCAAAATCAATCACACATGCCCGAAGCATATCTTCCAATGTTTGGATAGTCCTTTCGCTTTGCCCATCCGTTTCCGGGTGGTAAGCGGTACTTAAGTCCAATTGAGTCCCCAAGGCCTTTTGGAGAGATACCCAAAACCTTGACGTGAACAAACTGTCTCTGTCAGAAATAACCGACACGGGCACACCATGCCTACACACAATCTCCTTCAGATACAACTGAGCAAGCTTCTCAATACCATCGGTCTTCTTCATTGGTAAAAAGTGAGCTGATTTGGTCAGTCGGTCTACGATGACCCAAATCGAATCATAACCGCTGGGGGTTCTTGGAAGTCCAGACACGAAATCCATGGTCACTTTTTCCCATTTCCATTCAGGAATTTCCGGTTGCTGAAGCAAGCCTGATGGTTTCATGTGTTCCGCCTTAACCTTGGCACATGTTAAGCACTTGTCGATATATGTGGCGATATCAGCCTTCATATTCGGCCACCAATACAACCTCTTCAAATCTTGATACATTTTAGTAGACCCCGGGTGAATCGAATATTTGGATTTATGCGACTCATGCATAATTAAATCTCTTAATCCTCCATAAAGCGGCAACCATATGCGCTTATCATGATACCTTATTCCATTTGTGCGAATTTCAAAAATTTGCTTTTGCATCCTTCCAAGATTTTCCTTCTTCACATTTCCCTCCTTTAGGGATTCAACTTGAGCTTCAAGAATTTGTTGCATTAAGTCTTTATGATCCGCGAGCATCAAAGATCTCACCCTCAAGGGCTTTTCCCTTTCCTTCCTACTTAGAGCATCGGCTACCACGTTAGCTTTTCCCGGGTGATAACGGATTTCACAATCGTAATCGCTCAAGAGTTCTATCCATCTTCGCTGCCTCATGTTTAGTTCCTTCTGGTCCAAAATATATTGAAGGCTTTTATGATCCGTAAACACCGTGCACTTCACACCATACAAATAATGCCTCCACAGTCTAAGAGCAAAAACTACCGCACCCAATTCCAAATCATGGGTCATATAGTTTTCCTCATGGGTCCTTAATTGTCCACATGTGAAAAGAACCATCCTTCTTCTTCATGAATAACACAGGTGCTCCTCACAGAAAATGACTAGGTCGTATGAAACCCTTGTCTTGCAACTCTCGATGTTGTTTAGACAATTCTTGCATTTCTGAGGGTGCTAGACGATATGGAGACTTCGAGACCGGCATCGCTCCATGAACTAAATCTACGCGGAACTCAACTTGTAGTTGCGGTGGTCATCGACAAATCTTTCGGAAACACATCAATAAATCTTGTACGACGGAAATATCACTCAATTTTGGTTCATCTACCATTTGTGTTCATTAAGGTTTTCACGACTCCTTGAGTACGTTCACCATCAACCCGAAGTATCTCATCACCTTCCAACGGTATCCCAACCACCTTCTCATGACATACTATCACAAACTTCCTCTTGGACAACCAGTCCATTCCTACAATCACATCAAAGTTTCCACGACTCAACGGTATCAACGAACTCCAAGGGTTATGAATGATCAAATAGGATAACAAACGAATATCGAATCAAAGGCTAGAATACATATAGGGGATTCCACATATGCAAATAGCCGTGGATCAAATGACATAAGAATCCTTCGAAAGAAAGGATACGTATATGTACCAAGTGAACACGCGAACGAAAAAAATCAACAGGCGTACCACGACAAATGAACACATAAAACAAAATATCGATACGAAAGACAGAAATTTTTATACCAATTATCGACTTTACTCAAAAGAGCAAATTAAATAATGTTTTTTTATAAAAATCAATTTAAAATAAATAAAGTCACATTAAGTATAAAAATCATTTTAAAAATATAAATAAAATTATCTTAAAAGTAATCTTTATAAAATTCATTCTGGTTGTCATAAAAATCTAGATATGGTTATCTAATGGTGTATCGTACCTTACCACTACGAATCACTTTAAACCTGATTGTTATAATAAAATAAAATTTATTTAACCACTCAACAATTTTCATATCCTATTTGCATACGCCATTTAAACATATTCTATTTACAACGATCATTTTAAACACAGTTTTCTTCAAACAACAACACAATACTTCTGGTATGTGCCTAAATTCACATACCATTTTCCATTAAAACCGGACTTAAATGACTAAAAACGTACCAAAAATACATTGTATTTGTATGTTTTTACTTATATTGTGTAGGAAACAGATATCCGACAAAATGACAAAAAATCAAGTCAAAACGGACAAAACTGAGCACGTAATGGAAAAGCGTGAAAGTCAAAATCAAAGTCAAAGTCCAAAAAGTAAAAGACAAAGTCAACCCCGACAAAGTCAAAGGTCAAAGCCGAAGCCGTAACCGAAGAGATACTTTATGGGCCCACCCTTACCCATCTAATGGGCCGGGGCAGCCCATTAAGCATTTATATGAAGACCAATACAACAAATATGGCCCAAAATCCTCTTAATCATAAAAAGGCCCAACAATTAAAACCTAGGCCCAATCCCTTTTAACTGCCATTAGCCCTAAACCCTTAATTGTTAATTGTCGTTAGTCCCCAAGGACTGTGACTGCAATAAAACTATACAACTTGAGGGGCCTTTCTTGCCAACCCCTTTAAACTTATTACACCACAAGGACGATGGTTGCAATAACAAAATACAAAATGTGGGGCTAAAGTTGCATAACCACAAACTTTAACCCAGTTAAACATAAACCAATTTTTCCCACCAATCCCCTGTTCACCTTCCCTGTCACTTTCCTACCTCGTTTACTGTTCGCACCACAACAAAACCATCACTTTCCCTTAAACCCCACCCTAAGAAGTCAATGCCATGTTGGCAATCCTACACCATTCTATTGGGCAGAAGACAATGACATGAAAATCAAGGGTTTTGATCAAAGGACTTGATGACTAAGAAATTTCAAGGGCTGAGATTACTTTTGACCTATACTCACACAACAAACATAGCTCTTGAGCTCTCTCAGTGAAGAAACACACAAGTAAAGACCAAGACACATAGGATTTTAGTATAAATATAGGACAATTGTAGCTCATTGTCTTTTGTCGAATTTTGTTTAGTCAAGCTTTGTATTAACAAATTTGTACCATTTTAATACTGCAATTTACTTTTCATGTCATTTAAATTTTTGTCATTTAATTTTAAGCATTGTATTTTTTTTAAGTTAATGAAAATTTCAAGTTTCCATTAAATTCTATCATTTACTTACATTGTCATTTAATTACTGTTTTTAAGCTCTTATATAAGCTTTTGAATCATTAAAAGTTTATATAAAGACTTGTCTAATTTTCTGTCTTAAAAAAACCAAAATCAAAAATCATAAAAAAAAAGAATCTGTCAAAGAATACATGGAGCAAGGTAAATTATGGATGGCCTTGGGTTAGTGCTTCTTGGGAAGCTATAGGATTAGTTTTGAGTGCTTATTCCCTTGCCAAAAGCTGTGGACCTTTGTGAGTTTCCATTTTCTCATTTTTCATTTTTGATTATTACTGTTCATGTGCTTATTTATGCTTATATGCTGCTTATTCTTGCTTATTACTGTTGTTTATGCTTACTTGTCTTTGTTTTATGCTTATATGTCCTTTAGTTAAACTTTTCTTTAAAACTGTTTTAAGTAGCATAATCTGCATAGTCTTTGTTTGCTTATTATGTGTGCTTATTTATGGTTGTATTTTGCTTAATCTTGCTTATTGTCTATTGTTTACAATCTATCTTTAAAAAGCTTGCTTAAATCTTTGGGAAATCAGTTTTAAATAAACTTTATAAATTTAAAGGGGTGTTTGGGACAGTAGGTCAAAGTGGCTCAAAATTGTTAAAAAAACCATTTGGGTCACCTTGTCAACTTTAACAACCCTTTTTAAGATATAACAAGTTGTTTTTAAAGAGTTTCAAAGTCCAAAACTTATTTTGAAGGTTTATTGAAATCTTAGTTTGAATATGTGGCTATATAGTTGTTCATATATGTTTAACTTGAATCTTTGGCCTAAGCTGCTTTTAGTCCATGTTTTTGAGTCTCAAATGGTGGTGTTAATGCATTAGTTTAGTTGTTTGTAGCCTGCACTTATTGATTCTTAGTTATAACCAAATATGTCTAATTGTTTTTCAAGTTTAAAGGCCCTTTTTCAAATTCACATTTAGGTTAGTTAAAAGTGTTTTTAGGATCTGAAATTAAGAGCATAAGCTCATTGGTGGTTAAGCTTCATCTGTTTCAGCTTTTCTTAGTTTTTAAAGCTTATTTACTAGCTTATTTTTAGGCCTGCACATTGTCAGTTGTTTTTTTTAGAAAACCAAAAGTGCATACTTAGTGTGAGCAGCAGTTTCCCTTCAGTTTTTTAGTAGCTTATTTGAGATTCAAACTATTTTTTGATTGCTGATTTAGAAAGCCCTTTGGATAAGCTTTAAGGTCCTATATCCCACATAGCCATAAGGATCCTTTAAGGGCTTAAAAATAAGCCCATAAGTGCCCCCTTGGCTGTTTTGATTGTCAGTTTTAGCCTCTTTGCTTATTTGCTTATTTTGAAGTTTCTGCTTATCCATTTTGCTTATTTATGGTTTGCTTTTGCTTATTAGGTTAGACTTAGGCCATTTTAGCTAATATAACTTAAGTTAGAACTTATTTAAGCTTATTTGCATTTTAGTTTAAAATTTTTAGTAGAAAAGCCCTTTAGTGATTCTGTCATTTCTTACATAATTTAGCTTATCCTGTCTGCTTATTTTTGTTTGTACATGCTTATTAGGACTAGAACTTTACCTGTTTAAGCTTATTTTCCTTTTCTTATTTGCTTATTATGTTTAAAAATCCAAAAAGTTAAGCCTAAGTCACTTAGAGTAAAAAAGGGCAATATGTCAGTTTTAATTGGCTTATTTCTGGCTTATTTTTAGTTTTAAAAAAAGTTGTCTTTTTAAAATTTGCTTATTTCCAGCTTAAGTTTAAGTTTGTAAAAAAAATGTTCAAAAATAAAACACTTGGGAAAGGGGAAGTCAATGGTGAGCAGGGCTCGAACCCCTGACCTCTACCCTCTCAACCAAGCGTTTTAACTCACACACCCAACACCACTGCGCCCTTGGGACTTTTTCGTTATAAGTCCCAAGTGGTTTGTATATAAGGGGTTTTTCTCCTATTTGCTTATCAGCCCTTTTGGGCTTATTTACTGCTTATTTCGATAAGTTGTTTTCTCCTTTTTATTTTTCTTAGGATTTTAACTGTTTAATCTACTTTCCCTGAATTTTTCATATTTTTAGGAATTAATTTAGTATTTTTAATCATTTAATTTCATTAAATCAATTTTTAATTCATATAAAAAATATAAAAGTCAAAAAAATATAATTCTTTTTTTTTAAATTTTCTTTTATCTATTTTGGAGACTGTTTGAGTAAAAGAATGATGTTGGAGTTTGTGCTTTTCATAGGGTTAAAATATTTTATAATGTTTGTTTTTTAAAGAACGGGATTATCTCGTTCTTGTTTTTCGTTGTTTTTTAAGCTTAAAGTGCATTTCTCGTTTTGGCTTATTAATTTCTTAGTTTCTTGAAGTTTTTAGTCACTTAGGAGTTTGATAAAAGTAAAAAATCATCTTAGATTTAAATTTGATAATTTAGGTTTATTGTTCACGTTATTTACGTCGCCTTTTACGTTTTTATTTCGTAATTGCTTTCGGTTGTTAGCTGTTAGCTTGCCTTTTAATATTTTTCCATAGAATAAGTAAACCATTTCAAGACGTGTTATATTCAGAACATAATAATCTCAAAACCGAACTCTCGATTTTGCACCTCAGATTGCACCGCCTCGTCAGGAAAACTGACACGGGAGATTTTTGATAATTTCTTTGGTAAAAAGTTATTTCTTTGATATCTTTTTAGAATATGTATACCTTATATATAGATATATATTATTTAATTACCCCTAAAAAGGCAATTATCATTTTGGCGCCACTGCCTGGGAGGAGTGTAAGCGATTGTCATGACGTTTGCAATTATTAGGACCATTTTTTTGTGCTTTGTAAGATAGCTTCCTTGTGAAGTTATATTTCTTTATAAATATAAAAAAAACAACAAATATTTTTCATTTTCTTTTATTTGTTTATTTATTAATATAATAACAAGAAAAATCAAAAAACATAAAAAACATTGTCATAAATAAAGATAAAAACAATTCTATCCCTCATATAATGCTTTCAATGGAGCATTATTCATAATAAATTCCCAACTAAAGATTATAACTTAATATTTTCAAAACTTGCCTTTTGTTTCACTTGCGGATAGGTACGACTTCACCTTATAATTGATTAACAAACTACCATGAAGGGGTATAAGGAGGGTTTGTTCCAAGAATTAGAGGCGAGTACCCACGCTAAACAAGAGGAAGGATTTTAATAGCTTCGCGCTTTCCCGCTCCTCCACTCCTTTGTGCGTTTTTCTTTTAAAGAGCTGCCGTGAAGCTTGTTGATTAATTAGTTTAAGTTGTCTGGTCTCATTTTGTCCTTTAATAAAATGAATTATTTAAAAAACCTAAAAACCCAAAAATAATCTTCTTTTTCTTCTTATCCATTTAATTCTTTTCTTAACCCTCTATATTGTTTAATTCTTATGGCGTCACTCGATGATCGTTCGAATCCCCTCTTCACGTTTAAAGAGTGTTCGTCTTCTGGAGCTTTGCACAATAAATCATGTGTTTGCTCTAAAGGGGGTTTCATTGGCAAGCTTGTTCGTGATCCTAATAAAACACCCGACTCGTCTCAATGACCCCCTCCTAATTGTCCCAAGTGTGGAGACCCAGTTGAAGGTCTATATTGTCGACAATGTGCTCTATTACGAAAGAAATTAGAGGAAGTCTTCCAAGACATCCAAGACACTTCTGAGTCATCCAATGACAATATTAACGTTGTTATTGCACCTCAAGATCCATTCGTTTTCAATCAAGACCCCGGTGAAAATTCTTCACAAAGTCCTCCACATATTGACCACCATTGTTGTTATGGGTTTCGTGATTCGTTAGACGGTATCTTTTGTCAATGATGTACTTGTAAGTCTTGTAGGAATGGTGCTTATTATGGCTATAATTGTACACCAAAAGTTTCGATTATCTCTAATCCGGAACCATGCAGCAATCAAAACGTTGATGAGTTCCCACAAACTTTGCCATGTTTCTTTGGAGATTCATTCAATATGATTCCAATCTTAATTTTGTAGATGATTCTCCTAACCCACCTCCACAACCCCTGACGTATTCTTATGAGTTTTGTGGGAACGATGCTCATTATGGGCACGATTGTCCACCTCAAGTTCCGTTTATCTATAATCCGGAACCGTGTTACAATCAAGACTTTAATTTCCTACAAAATTTTCAAAGTTTTCAACAATAATATCTTTGTTGTGAAAATTGCGGGGGACCTCATTAAACTTATCAATGTCAACCAATGAATAAAGATTATTATCATGAGCAAAATTCTTGCTATGATCCTAATTCTTTTGGTTTTGACCAATTTCAACCCCCGTAATATACCGTCAATCATCTAATCTTCAATTGAATTGCTAGCAGAGGAACGGGCGGCTAATACTCAACCCATGCAGTATTCCGTCGTTCATCAAGCCTCCCTCAATAAAAACAAGTTTTGAATTTTTGCAAATAAAAAGCAACCCTAATTAAATCTGTGCAGAACTTTCCCTTAAGAAAGTTTAATCGATTTTCTTTTTATGAAACACCAAAGGTTGTATCACTAGCATGGGAGACAATTTTTGAAATTGAGCATGCTTTTGAAGACAAGCAATATCAACCGGAGGATATACAAGAGTTGTTTCGCAAACTTCTTAATGTTGTGCAAAATATTCATGAGGAGTTGGCTGAGTATATTACATACTCCGAGTTGATCGTCTTATCGCTACTATGATGATGATGATGACGAGGACTATACCATTGCAATCACACCCGACTTATCAACCGAGGAGCCTGATAACTCTCTAAGTATGGGGGGGGAGCATCTTGACACTATTTCCGAAAACGAATCAAAATGAAGTATATATAGTCTAGTTGTTGAAGGACCTTGTCCCAATCCCAAGTGAGTCCGAGGGTATTCCCGACAATATGTGTATTGTGCCTTTTCATGATAATTCTTTGCCTCTTGACATTTCAAAAGATCAATGTAAGGAAAAATTTTTTTTTTTTATCCTCGATGCTAACGTATGATTTCTACTTGATGATGAACATTCTTTCTCTATTACGACATCGATTATGTCGATGCATCACCTCCCCATTCTGAGCTTGTAAGCTTAGAGGAGGTGAAGGATTTTCACCCGGAAGATGGAGAGCTTGAGGACGATGTACTTCGTGAAAAGTTATCGAAAATCAATCTTCTCATTGCTAAGATCGAAGCGTTAAAAGACAATCCCACTCCATCTTCTGATTTTGTGACCAAGTCTCCCTCTACATCTCCTAACTCTTTCTTGGAGGAGACCGACACTTCTTATAATTCTTTACCCGAGTCCAAGACTTTCTGCTTTAATTTGGAAGAGAAAAGTAGTAGCAATTGATTTATCTCTTCCAGAAATAGAAGAATTCTTTGTTGATATGAACCCCAATGTCTAAAACAGGATTTCACTATGATTCTTTGTGATCAAGTCTCCGTCATCCGCCGTTGAGGATGGTTACTCTTTCATAAAAAATTTAAAACAACTCCCGAGTCTTGAAACTTTTTAAATTTCATATTGAAGAGAAGAATAGTGGGCAGTACTACTATTCATGCTGAGAATTTCTCTCCGATCTTGAATGTGGGTTTTAAAGTGAGCCATCCGGGGAAGATATTGACTTTTATTATTGACCCCGGGATTCGTGAGAACATGTCTTCTACGACAAATGCAAATTTACCACCAGAGGATGACCAATCTCCTCTCTTCGCTTATGTTGTATGAATCTTTCATCCTTTTCTCACGTATCCCGTTACTCCTCCATATCTTCTCTCCTCCGGGAATGAAGATATCATTTTGACACCGGCATAGTCCATATCATCTTGTTAATCCGGGGGTATCTCATCGAGTGAAACTTTCATGAAATTCAATGTTTATCCAAACCCTTGATTGAAAGTCCGATGAAGATTTTTTTGTATTATTTTTTTTTTAAAATCTTCCACTTGCTCCCCCATGGACCAATGAATTCGGGGTCGAGTCAGGCTCAAGACTCGGTTAACAAAAATAAGCGCTTCGTGGGTGGCAACCCCAGCTATCCCTAATATGATTATAATAGTATAATGAAATAAGTGTGTTGTGTGAAGCTCGCCTCTCCCATGTCTCCGTGTTTCGTGTTTTTGTATTGTATGGCCAGGAGTGCCCGAATTTTGAAGACTCGTGCTCGAAGTTTTGTCCTTCGAATCACTCGATCGCACATCCTCAGCGTCATATAGAATCCAATATCCGAATCTTATCGACTATCGTATTATATTTAGCATAAGTAATAAAACGGCCTTAGATTTACGTAGAGACCCTTCTTAAAACATTGAGGACAATGTTCAGTTCTAGTATGGGGGGGGGGGATCTATCGATTTGATTGTGCCTGCAGCCGTTGTTTTCGCGTAATCTCGTTTTTACCACCAAAATACCAAAAAAAGAAAAAATTTAAAAATTTCAAAAACAAAATAAGTGTTTTGTCACAATTTTGACTTTCCTGCTGGGTAGAATAAGAATAAACTTTGACCGATCGAGCGTTTGACTTCTAGCTTGTTCCATAACTTTTAGACTAGCATTCGCTGATCTTTGCGAAGACAAAAAAAGATAAAGTTAACTATGAGATAGATGCATACAGATAGTTAAAATCTTAAGAGCTCATAAGTGTAGTTTGGGCTTTATCTCATCCCATAAGCTCTAACCGGACTGAATAATACGTCTCTCTTCGAACAATTTTTTGAAGTCTGGATGATATCAAATAATTTTAGGTTCTAATATACTTTAAATTTTCTAAAAAGAAAATTTTCTCTATATCTTGTACTATTAAAGTAAAAAATAAGTGGAAAAAAATAAAAACAAAGATGTAATAACTATAAACTAATGGATAATAAAAGTTGGACTGCATCGAGCCGGCTCACAATCGTGTTTGCATTCTTCTAAATAATGCACATACTAATTATCCCGAGAATGATAAAAGTATTTGTTGCATCTTGCCGGCACCCAACCATGTTTCACCTTCCATATTCAATGGTCGAAGATTTTACATAGTTTAATGGATGATGAATTATATTAAGTTAGTAAACCGTGATTAATAAATATAGGGAAAATCTCTTTTTTCTTAAATTTAAAATGCCTTTTAAACTAAGACTATAACAATTTTAAGTTGTAATTTTATTATATAGGGGAAATCCAAGGTTTAAAACAGAAGGTCCGTGAGCCCGATACTATCTCTGTGGGTGTCAAAATCCTGGTCACTTAGCCGCAAGGTTGGGATGTGCCGAGACGAAAGTCGCTACATGGGATGATCTCGCCTTCAAACTCATTACTTTTTGGGTGGAACGTGACGCATAGAAATTTTGCAAAATGTTTGATCTATGGTTGAAATTCGAAATAAGCACACTAACATAATATGAAATAATTGTCGGGAGCGAAAAGTTTCACAAGGTACAAGTATGAGTAGTGTTAGCATCTTAACTTATATTTAACGGTGATTTCGTTTTTAAGCTTGGTTTTGGGACGAATGAAAAGTCCGAGGATGATGAAGTTATCTTTTTGAGCTTTTTAGGATTGAAGTGCATCTTAGCCGTGACCCTAAAAATAATGAAATTAATGAAAGTCTAAACGTTCTAGTTAGTTGCTAAAAAGAAAAGCATGAAAAGTACAAAAAAATGAGAAAAAGGGAAAAATACAAAAATATGTATGGTAATAAGTGTAAAAAATTTAAAATGGCAAAAACGGTGCTTTTCAAAGCTATTGATTCTTTAATTCCCCTTGATGAACACTTAGCTACTTTTCGAGGTAATTAGTCGAGGGGGATTGAGATTCTTGGTTTTCCAAAGTGTTTACTTATGGCATTGCGTGAGGACACGGCAATATCTTAGTATGGGGGATTTTGGTATATGCTTAATTACACATACCTTTTGCCTATAAAAACGAGCCTAAATGACTAAAACCGTACATAAAATACCAAATATATGTGTGTTTTGCTTTATATACTGTGCAGGTACCGGATATTCACTAAAAAAACAAGCCAAAACCGAGCACGGAATAGAAAAGCGTGAACCAGTCAAAGTCAACCAAAAAGTCAACCCGACAAAGTCAAAGTCAAAGACGAAGCCAAAACCGAAAAAATACTTAATGGCAACTCGCACTGTTTTTTTGAGGTTTTTTAAATTTTTTTTTCTTTTTTTGTTTTTGTATTTAAATAAAAAATATTTTTGTTGTGTTGTTTTTGAGGGTGTTTTTTTTTTATCTAATGGATGTGGCAGCCCAGTAAGCTATTAATACCAAGACTTAACAAAGCTTATATGATAAAAAGCCTAAAACCCATTTTTAAAAGCCCAATTTCCTTTTATTTAAAGCCTGGCCCGAACCCTTTGATATAGAAAGCCCAAACACTTAACTAGGCCCAATACAACATTTAACAGTCGTTAACCCCAAAACCTTTTACCCCTTGCATTGTTAGTCCTTAGGACTAACACCTCAGTCCCCACCATCCTTGCACTCTTTCACCACTAGTCCCTTTTCATAACACCTTTAGCCCCTTATACCCAAAAACCTTTACACCCCTCATCCCTAACACACGTTACAAATTAAATACCCAGAACCCCCAAACCCAATTCCCGCCAAAAAAATTACTATTCATCAATCTCTATCACTAACATTGCAACACGACAAATAAAAGTCACCCTCCCTCCCTCCTAAACCCCACACCAGCTAGAAGACACATCCACCTTGGCAATCCTACACAAGCTTATTGGACAAAATAGATCTATGGCTGAGATTGAAGACCTTGGTGAACAAGAAATTTTAAGGGCTTTGAATGAAGACCTTGAAGCTCTCACAACCAAAAACTCAACAAACACAACTCAAGACTTAGTTTTTTTATATACATCGTTGAGGATTTTCATTATAGAATATATCTAGTGTAACTTAGGAGTAGTGTAATTTACTTTTTAAGGTTTTAAATTTATGTTTTAAGTCTTTAAATTATGTTATTTTACTTTTAAAAGCCTTGTAACCATTTTAAGTTTTTAATGAAAATTTAGTGTTTTTATGTTTTTTAGCATTTAAGTCTGTTCCTGTTTAGCAAGTCATTTTATAAGGCTGCTATAACTCACTTAAGCACCAAATTAACTTTTTAAAGCTTACATGAGCTTATTGTTTAATGAACAAAGTCATTGTTAAGGATATGGTATTAACTATTTTGGATGATAAGCCTAACAGGACGGGCTTATCAAAGGGTTTTTACTGAGCTTAATTCTTATAAGCTGACTCGGTAGATTAAGCTTGAAAAAAGCTACTTGAATTCCCTGTTTGAGCAAGGGAATAAGGTACACCCTTGTTTTGCTCTTAAAATCTTTTCTAAGTGCTTATTTATGCTTATTACTGTTAGCTTATTAGTATGCTTATTTGTGCTTAATTCTCATTAGTTAATGCTTATTTGTTCTTTATTTGCCTATTGCTATATCTGTTTTTACTTATTTCAGCTTAATTCAAACTTTTATAGCTTTAAAATGCAAAATCAGAATTTAAAGGTTGTTTTGAATAAGGGCCAAATGGGTCAATTTTTGTTCAAACTGTTTTTGGCACTCTATCTAAGTTTTAGCAAGCTTTAATTTAGTTTATAAGTTAGTTTAATTTGGTTTTTAAAGTTTATAACTCAAAACTTAGGATTGTTGTAGCCATAGTTTGAATCTTTTTTATTAAAACTATTTTTAATTCATATTAAATAAAATAAAATAAAATAAATATAATTCTTTTTTTTAAAATTTTCTTTTATCATTTAGGACTTAGAAAAATTAAATTTGCTTTTATAGGGTTAAAATTTTATAATTTGTTTTTTTAAAGAACTGGATTTGGTCTCGTTATCGTTTTTCTTTGTTTTTTTCACTTTAGTTGCTTATGTTTTTTGTTTACTTTTATCTGTTCTTGCATTTAGTCATTTAAGATTTATAAAAAGTAAAAAAAATCATTTTAGGATAAATTTTGAATAAATTAGTTTTTAAAGGATCCACGTTTCTTAGGATTCATGTTTAACGTTTTAGTGATTTACTTTAATACTTTCGTTTTTAGTTTGCCCTTACTTGTTTTTCCTGCAGAATTAGAAAACCCAATCAAAGCCTTATTATATTCAAACATCAAATATCAAACCGACTCTCGACTTTCCATTGCATGCGTCATTGGGAAAACGACCCGGGTGATCACTTGCCAGGAATCTCTTATATCATACCCGTGAGTTTGTTGACCTTTTTCCTAAAGGATTGGCGAGGTTGACTTGCGGAAATTTTATATTTGATTAATATTATACTACTATTTTATAGTATATAATTACTCCTAAAAAGGTGAATATCATTGCCCCTTCTCAAACAGGGTGAATATGATACGTGGAAGCTAAGAATTGAGCAATACTTTCATGTATACAAGACTATCTCTATGGTATGTCATAAAGAATGGAAACTCTTCAACCAGCACTCAAACAACAACAAATGCTGATGGTTCCTCAACTACATTAATACCAGGTCCTGTAACTGCTGATGAAAAGACTCAAAAGAAGAATGATGTGAAGGCAAGAAGTATGTTACTAATGGCACTTCCAAATGAACATCTACTGACATTTAACAGTACAAGGATGCCAAGACTTAGTTGCTCTAGACAACAAGATTTGGTGGGTAATGTGCCACAAAAAGACCAAAAGACTCTTCTGAAGCAAATGTATGAGAACTTTAGTGCTCCAAGCACAGAGTCTCTTGATTCTATTTTTAACAGGCTTCAAAAGATTATAAGTCAGTTGGCTATCCTTGGTGAAAATATTTTACAAGAAGATCTTAATTTGAAATTTTTGAGAAGTCTGCCTTCTGAGTGGAATACTCATGTTGTGGTTTGGAGGAATAAACCTGATCTAGACACAATAAGCTTTGATGATCTCTATAACAATTTCAAGATTGTTGAACAAGAGGTTAAAGGAACTGCAAGCTCAAGTTCTCAGATGATGGCTTTTATGTCATCTACTAGCAGTACTAATGAAGTTAATACTGTTATGGAGTAATACTCAATAACTCAAGTTTATCACTGCTAGTAACTCAAGTGTAGAACTGCTAACTTAAGTGATGACACTGTTTATGTCATTTTTGGCTTAGTCAACCAAACAGTCTCAACCTTTACATAGGACCCTTGAACAAATCCATGAAATGTCTTAAAGAGATGGATTGAAGTGGCAGTCTGCATTGCTAGCATGAGGACAAGAAATTTTTCTAGAAAACTGTAATAAAGATTATTATCAATGGGAGTGACACAGCTAGATATGACAAGTCAAAGGTGGAGTGTTTCAACTGTCACAAGTTGGGACACTTTGCAAGGGAATGCAGAGGACCTAGGAATCAAGATAACAGGAGCAGGAATCAAGACAACTCTAGAAGGACTATAAATGTGGAAGAAATTTCTTCCAAAGCCATGTTGGCTATTGATGGAGCTGGTTTTGACTGGAGCTTTATGGCAGATGAAGAAGTCCCTACAGACATGACTCTTATGGCTTTTTCAGACTCTGGGGTACATAATGATAAAACTTGCTCAAAAATCTGTCTAAAAAACTTTAAAACTCTTAAAACTCAACTTGATGATTTAAGAATAGAGTTTAACAAATCTGAGTTCAATCTAACTACTTATAAAAGAGGGTTAGCATCTGTAGAAGAATTACTTGTCTTTTACAAAAATAATGAGGTTCTATTTTGTGAGCAACTTGCTGTCTAAAAAAGATATCGTCATAAAAGACTCAGGAAATTATGTGCTTAAAAGTGATTAGAAAAATCTTAAGCTAGAAAAAGAAGCAATCAACTTAAGATTGAAAAATTTGATAATGCTTCTAAGTAGTCCCTAGACAAATTTAATAGAGGATCAGATGACCGGAAAAGAGTAAAAGGGTTTAGGTTTGTAAGCTATAATATTGTCCACCTCCTCCTATAGGATTATTTTCACCCCCAAACCTTGATTTGTCCAACTCTGGTTTAGAGGAGTTCCAACAGCCTGAGTTTGAAGGATATGGACCTAAGACTAGTAAGAGTATTAGTGAAGATACTTCTAATGAGGTTAGGGAATCTCCTGATGCCTCATTGGTTGAGGAGTTAGTGTCAAATGATAAGTTAGAGAAGAAAACTGTTTTTCCTACTGTTGCTAAGATAAATTTTGTTAGACCTCAACAACAAGAAAAACCAGTTAGGAAACCAGTTAAGTATGCTGAAATGTACAGGTCACAAACTCCTAGGGGAAATCAAAGAAACTGGAATAATCAGAAGTCCCAACAACTAGGAAATGACTTTGTGATGTACAATAAAGTTTGTTTTGTCTGTGAAAGTTTTAAGCACGTGCAGGCTAACTGCAATTATCATCAAAGGGAAAGGATGGTATCTGGAAATAATTATACTAGGATGAATTACAATTATTCTGCTAAAAAGGCTCACCTCAGTGCTCACATGAACATAGTTCCAAGAGCAGTTTTAATGAAAACTGGCCTAAGACCACTTAATACTGCTAGGCCTGTTAATACTGCTCATCCCAAAACTACAATTTATAATGCTAGAAAAATGTCATGTTTTTTCTAAATCAGCACAATCAACTATAAAGAGGTCCTATCAAATGAGAACAACATTAACTAACAATTTTTTTGTCAACAAGTTAATACTGCTAGGCGAAAAGCAATTAATAGTGTTAGGCCAAATACATTAGTAGTTAATGCTGTCAGGGAAAATCAGGTTAATGCTGTTAAGGCCTCAGCATGTTAGGTTTGGAGACCTACCAAACTTAATAGTGCATCAATTACTTTGAAGAGACATAATTATGTTGATGCACGAGGCAGATCCAAGTCAGTGATGGCTTGGGTCCCCAAAGGAAACTAATTTCCTTATTTTTATGTGCAGGGTCATCCACAAAAAGAAGATCAAGGCTATGTTGACAGTGGATGCTCAAGGCACATGACAGGGAACATGTCCTATCTCTCAGACTTCAAGGAATTTGATGGAGGATATGTTACCTTTGGGGGAGGAGCCAAAGGAGGGAAAATTACTGGTAAAGGAACTCTTAAAACTGGTAAGCTTGATTTTGAGGATGTGTACTTTGTCAAGGAGTTACAGTTTAACCTTTTTAGTGTTTCACAGATGTGTGACAAAAAGAACAGTGTTCTTTTTACTGACACTGGATGTTTTGTTCTGTCTCCTGACTTTAAGTTAGCTGATGAAAGTCAGGTTTTACTTAAAGTTCCTAGAAAGAACAATATGTACAGTGTTGATATGAAGAATATTGTTCCTAAAGAAAGTTTAACTTGTCTTGTTGCAAAGGCCACACTTGATGAATCAATGTTATGGCATAGGAGACTAGGTCATGTAAATTTTAAAACTATTAATAACCTTGTTAAGGATAACCTTATGAAAGGTTTACCTATAAAACGTTTTGAAGATGACCAAACTTGTGTTGCTTGCCTTAAGGGAAAACAACACAAAGCCTCATGTAAGTCTAAAATTCAGAACTCTATTACTCAACCTTTATTCATGTTGCATATGGACTTGTTTGGTCCAACTTTTGTGAGCAGCTTAATGAATAAGAAATATTGTCTAGTTGTCACTGATGATTATAGCAGATTTACTTGGGTTTTCTTTTTAGCATCTAAGGATGAAACTAGTGGCATTCTTAAGAGCTTTATAACTCAGATAGAAAATCTAGTTGATCAGAAAGTAAAGATAATCATATGTGACAATGGAACAGAGTTCAAAAATAGAGTTATGAGTGAGTTTTGTGAAAAAAGGCATTAAAAGGGAATTTAGTGTAGCTAGAACTCCTTAGCAAAATGGTGTTGCTGAGAGAAGATATAGGACACTAATTAAGGCTGCTAGAACCATATTAGCTGACTCTAAGTTACCTACTACATTTTGGGCTGAAGCATTTAATATTGCTTGCTATGTGCAGAATAGGGTATTAGTAGTCAAGCCTCATAACAAGACCCCTTATGAACTCTTTAGAGGTATAACACCTTCTTTAAGCTTCATGAAACCATTTGGGTGTCATGTTACCATTCTTAATACTTTAGATCATTTAGGCAAGTTTGATGGAAAGTCTGATGATGGATTCTTTGTTGGATACTTATTGAATAGTAAGGCTTTTAGAGTATACAACATTAGAACTAAGAAAGTAGAAGAAAACTTGCATGTTAGGTTCTTGAAGGATAAGCTTATTATTGCATGTGATGGACCAAAGTGGCTGTTTGACATTGATGTTCTAACAAAATCAATGAATTATGTACCAGTTGTTGCAGGTATAAACTCTAATGATTTTGTAGGTACAAAAGAAAGTAATGGTACATGTCATTCTAGCAAGGAGCCAGGATCTAGCCAAAACTACATCTTAAGGCCACTATGGAAAGATGGTTTACTATTTGATTCTTCTTCAAAGGATGCTAGCAATGATGAACCACAACCCTCTAATGATGCGGAAAAGAAGGATGATGAAGGTGGAATTGATGATTAAGAAAGGACTGAAAATAGTGCTCAAGATGTTAATATTGATGGGCTAAGTATTAATACTGCCAGTATAAATTTTAATACTGGTAGTCTAAATATTAATACTGTTAGTCCAACAGTTCCTACTGCTCCACTTGAATCCACATATGCTGATTTCTTTGGTGATGAATCAGAATTAGATTTGAGCAACATTGCTACCACATATCCAGTTTCTTCTACTCCAAATACAAGAATCCATAAAGATCATTCACTTGATCATGTGATTGGTGATATGCAGTCTGATGTACAAACAAGGAGAATGATAAATAAACAAGGGTTTATAAGTGCTATTTATGAAGGAAAAGCTCATGAAGACCTTCATACTTGTTTATTTGCCTATTTTTTTATCTCAGGAAAAGCCCAAGAAGGTAATCCAAGCATTAAAAGATCCAAGCTGGATAGAAGCTATGTAAGAAGAGCTTCTGCAATTCAAATTACAACAAGTTTAGACATTGGTGGATTTACCTTATTACAAAAGGGGCCATTGGAACAAAATGGGTGTACAGAAACAAGAAAGATGAGAGAGGTATTGTGATTAGAAGCAAGGCAAGACTGGTTGCATAGGGTTACACTCAAGAAAAAGGAATAGATTATGATGAGGATTTTGCTCCAGTTGCTAGAATTGAAGCAATTAGGCTGTTCTTAGCCTATGCCTTATTTAAAGACTTTGTTATGTACCAGATGGATGTAAAGAGTGCATTTCTATATGGCAAGATTGAGGAAGAAGTCTATGTCTGTCAACCTCCAGGATTTGAAGATCCAGAGTTCCCTGACAAAGTTTACAAGGTAGAAAAGGCATTATATGGTCTACATCAAGCTCCTAGAGCCTGGTATAAGACTCTATCTACCTATTTATTGGACAATGGATTTCAGAGAGGTCAGATTGATAAGACTTCGTTTATGAAAAGAATCAATAGTGATATTCTACTAGTTCAAGTATATATTGATGATATCATTTTTGGATCTACTAAGAAGGAGTTATGCATTGATTTTGAGAAATTGATGCACAAGAAATTCCAGATGAGTTCTATGGGTGAACTCACTTTCTTCTTAGGACTTCAAGTGACAGAAAAAGATGATGAGATTTTTATCAGTCAGGA
>BQNB010015211.1:0-73653 GCA_026074375.1 Tanacetum coccineum | reverse complement strand
GGGTTGTCATACAAGAGCTAGATGAATCTACAACAACAAGAACAATATCTTCACAACTATCTTCACAACCATCACAAAACAAAGGTAAAGGGATATTAGTAGAACCTGGGAAGCCTATGAAGAAGAAAGTTCAAATCATGCTTGATGAAAAAGAAGCTAAAAGATTATAAGCTGAGTTTGATGAAGAAGAGAGACTTGCAAGGGAGAAAGATGAAGCCAATGTTGCCTTAACTGAAGAATAGGATGATATTCAGGCTAAGATTAAGGCTGATCATGAATTGGCTCAAAGACTGCAAGTAGAGGAGCAAGAAGAGTTGTCTGTTGAAGAAAAGGCAAAATTATTTTAACAACTCTTAGAGAAAAGAAGAATGCACTTTACAGCTAATAGAGCAGAAGAGCAAAGAAACAAACCACCAACCCAAGCTTAACAAAGAAAAATCATGTGTACTTACCTGAAGAATATGGAAGCAAAGAAGCTCAAAGACTTAAAGAACAAATCTTTTGATTATATTCAAAAAGAGCAAGAGAAGAGTTGGAACAAGAAAGTACTAAGAAGCAGAAGGTGGATGAGGATAAAGACACATCAGAGCTTCAAAGTCTAATGAAAGTCATTCCAAATGAAGAAGAAGTTGCAATTGATGCTGTACCTTTAGCTATTAAGTCTCTAAGTTGGCTGGAAGATTCACAAAGAAGGAAAGAAAAGCTATTATCAAATAATGAGAGCTGATGGAAAGTCTCAAATGTACAAAATCTTTAGTCATATACTTAAGAGTTTTAGCAGGGAAGATTTAGAAGATTTGTACAAGTTGGTAAATGCTAAATATGAGTCAACAAGACCAGTGGAAGACTTGTGGAAGACTTGGATTTGTTGTTATGGGGAGATTTGAAGAGAATGTTTGAACCACATGTTAAAGATACAATATGGAGGAATTAATAAGACTACAAAGTGTTGGAATGGAAGCTGTATGACTCCTGTAAAGTACATTCCTTGAGGATGCAACATGTGTACATTTATATGCAGGTAGAAAAGAGATATCCCCTTACACCACCTACAATTACAGATATGCTGAACAAGAAGCTTCAGGTTGATTATTTTAGTAAAATGGCATATCAGCTTCTTAAACTTCTCACAAAATAGCTTAAGAATCAATGAAGTGTTTGGAAGCATCCTCCTGGTGATTATGGAGCTTTTAAATGAAGAAACTTGATGATTTTAAAGAAGAATATCAAGTTTAGGGGAGGATTGTTGGGATTAAAAGCCTTCTTAATGCTACTAGTATTACTGCTACTCATATCAGAGTTAATGCTGCTCAGTTATGTTAGTACTACTCAAGAACTTCAAAGAAAAATGCTAAGTGTTTACTACTGCTAGTACACAGTTAGTACTGCTAGTGTAAAGTTACTACTGCTAGTGCATATTAGTGCTGCTCAGAGACTTAGAAGAAAAACTGCTAAGTAGTTACTACTGCTAGTACAAAAGTTACTATTGTTAGTACAAAGTTAATGCTGCTGAAGGAGTTAATGCTGCTAGTGAAGAAGTTAGTATTACTGAGTTAGTTAGTACTACTTATGTGATTTATATGAGTTATTTGTGTAAAAGATATGTATAACTTATTTGTTTAAAAGATTTGATATTCTTAGGAAAGTATTGTAAGCCGAGTAGGACTCCTTGGTGTATAAAATGAGGTCTTAGGGCATAGAGATTGATATAACACACCAATACGAGTCATTCATAGAATTATCATAGCTTTAAGGTCTTTGTAACCTTAATACTTTAAGAGTATTCGTATTATTAATAATATTGGAGCTTTTGTTTGTTGAATTATATGTTCATATAATTACTGTTTCATTGATAGTTCTTCTTAATATTAAAGATTAGATTCCGCATAATCTTTAATACATTCAAACAAAGTTTCTACTATAGTTGTGTTAGATTTATCTAATATAACTAATCCTTATACAAGCTTAAGGAATTTGATCTATTAAAGTGGGACCAACAGTACTAGATAGTTTTGATGTTGAAATTGACTATGGTAAAGTGATTGATGACCCATACTCAAGAAGGTTTAATGAATATAAGAAGGTATTCGACAACGAAATCAAACAGTTAGGAAACAAATATGATTTGGAGATAGGAAAGAAGGGATATGCCCTGGATGATGCATTATGAAGGTAAGTGAGAAAGATAAGAAGAATGGAATCTCGCATGCATACCAAAAGCTTAAGGGTTCTACAAAGGAGTTTTGAATCCAGGTCCCGATTACATTCGAGATGTAAAGACAGAAGAATGGCTTACACACGGGCACATTAGCGTACATGAGATGGAATAGTAAGAGAGAGGCAGAAGACAATTCTAACTTAAAGACTTTGCTGTAAACAAAAGTGCTTCCCGAGAGACAACCCGGATTGTTATTCAATTTTAATCGAGTCTGTCTTTCCCAGACATCAATACGGCGTATCCGCTCCATACCATATGGCGTATTGATTGTCTGGACGTTATCGGTCTTTATTTTTTTATTGCACTTTAAAAACATTATTGTTAGTTCTAGCAATACGGCGTATTCATTAACTTGATACGGCATATCCACCAGACCGACCCGTATTTAGTTTGTTTAGTTTAGTTTAAATTAACCATAGATGCCAAGATAGGAAAGCATGTTTTTCCTATATTATACAAGACCTTGGAAGCAAAGAATATCGACGAATATTGGTGGAGAATTTACAAATCTGGAGATCTTGAAGTGTTGGAGTCTTAAAACTTCAAGACGGCTGTTCAACATACAATCTTGCTCATAAACGCAAATTGGAGAATCTATCGAGCAAATATCAGGGGAGTTTCTCATTCTAATTCTTTTTAATTCCTGTATTTTTTATATTTTATCTATACAATGAAGACGTTGTATAATTTAAGTGGGGGATGGAATTAGAATGTTCACTTGTCCTATTTTTCACATTAAAATGATTAAAATGCTTAAATTATGCTCAAATTTAAAAAAAATTCAAGCCAACTTTTGTGAAAATTACTTGATACATAACCCACACACAATAACCCTTGTTAGATATTATGAGAATTTAGCCTATCCATTTCTAAATGTTTACCTAAATTCTACAAAATATGAGTGTGCTGGTGATGTAGTGGACTTTAAAACTTGGCTTGGTATATCACTCGAGACCACAATAATGAGTATTATGGATTTAATTAGAGTAACTTGTTTAAATTGGTAAATTTTAGGATTACACACAAAAGCCTATCTATGTTATTTATTAACTAACTACACCGGTTAGTTAACCTCCAATTTAAACCCTTTTCCACTCTCATCTTTTGAGTGAAGATCTACTAAAACAACCTGTAGAACCAATCCTTTAGGAACTACACCAATTATTTGTTTCGTTACACCCTTACACCTTAACCTACCCTGTTAGATTAAGTTTAATTTACAGTTGCTAGTTGCTTAAAGTGTAAAGTTTGATTTTCAGAGTCTCTCTGTCCATTTTCTATCTTTGGTACGATTGGAAATTTGCACATTGCAAATGGGAATGTATATTATAGTCAAAACTCATGTGTTTTTACTACCATCACAAATTAATCGGTTGGTGTTCGAAAAACGAAAGGATACTATCAAATGGAAAATATATTCTCGGAATGTTTTATTGATGTGATGTTGGGTGAAACTACTCTAAGTTTCGTATATAGTTAGACTGCAAAAAAATTGAAAAAATAAAAAAAAAATTGTAAAAAAAAAGAAGGAAAGTTTGAAGATAATCATTTCGAAAAGAGCATTATCGAAGGAATTACATGAAGGATCGATTATTTGTTGATACGCAACAAAAATCAACGATGTAGAGTATTGTACAAAGTGGAAGATATTGCCACTTGTCTTGTAGAGTATGTAAAGTTTGGGATGGTTGGGAAGTTGACCGTTATAGGAACGCCAACTTAGGTTGTTATTTTATCTATGATTAAGACGTTGTAAATAGTCGTGTCTTTATCATGGTAACGGTCGGGAAAAGTATCTAGCAACTTGTATCTTAGTCTTAATCTATTTGTTTCATGATTTATATTTAACAACAATTTACTTCCCTCTCACCTAATGATTAGGCACTGGTTTTACGCGAATGAGGATGTGATCGAGCGTGTATGTGTATTCCGTCGTTACGGCCATGTATGCATGTCTCAGCTGCCTCGTTGGTTTATGACTTTTGGTGAAAGTTAGAAGGTTCCTACCCTATATCATTCTTCATCCT
Source organism: Tanacetum coccineum (assembly GCA_026074375.1). NCBI lineage: Eukaryota > Viridiplantae > Streptophyta > Magnoliopsida > Asterales > Asteraceae > Tanacetum > Tanacetum coccineum. Next base: position 69,408 of record BQNB010015211.1, on the reverse strand, counting down.
AACCGTTGGTTAAATTCGAATGGGGATGTGATCAAACACACATGTCTATTCCGTCATTACGGCCATGTATGTGTGCTTCAGCTGCCTTGTTGGAGTGGTACTTCTGGTGAAAGATTGTAGAATGATCAACCGTAAGCCTTTCCATACAAAAAACCCATATTTACCTTTATAAACTTGTTACTCATTGGCTTTAGTGGTGGAGATGTGTATCCTTGCCAAGCTTATGATAGAATACTCGTCACGACCGAGCAATTGAGCGAATTAGTTACATGTTACCACATAGAATAGTTTGATTTGAGTGTTTTCATCTTCCTATTTCGTGAGGTGTTTGGTTGTATACTTGTAATGGATCAAATAAATGCTTTAACGGAAAATATCCTTAGGGATACATTTTTATAAACTTCTAAAGGCTACTTGAGGACAAGTAGGATTCAAGTGGGGGAATATTTGATGACATCAAATAACGTCTATTTTATAGCATCATTTATCCCATGTTATTAACCCATTTTGTATAGTTATTGCAAAGAATTGTTACTTAATCGTTTATATTTGAGAATTGCAGTAATTATGGTGTACTTGGTGAATATTAGCAAAAGGCACGCATTCTGAAGCTTAAACAAATATATTTTGAAGATTAATGATTCTGACAACCAATATGTTGTATCCATTAAGAAGATACGGCGTATCCGTGCCTGCACTCACCAAAGGGACAAAAGATATAAAGCTCAATACGCCGTATTCAGAAGATGTCAATATGCCATATCGAAGATATAGTATGTGAATATTCTGGAAGATATCAAACGTGGTCCCTACTCCAAGAAACCCCAATACGCCGTATCCAATGCCTTAGATACACCGTATCGAATCGACTTTCAGACCCTATAAATAGAAAACTCAAAAATGAGTTTTAAGTGTGCTAAATCATATTCTCGATACCTAAACCATAAAATTCGATTTTCATAGGAGAAAAGAGCCTGAGAGGTGAGATAATGTAACACCTTAATCTGAGCACGCAGCAGAATGTTTGAATGTCCGAGGGCGTTACATTTATGGATCAATAGCACAAGATCTGAGAACGACTACTAAACGTGTCGTTTGAAAAAAAAGATACATTGGATTAACAAAATATTTGTTTGTTACATAAGCCATGGGCTTAAATTGTTATTCAATAAATAGAAATAAATGATTCTGGTTTTATATCATTTTCCCAAAACTGTAATAAGACCCCAAATTCTAAGTGTTGACTCTTTAATATTGACTTCCAATGTATCATCGGCACCTTGTGCCTTATTGACTGAAAAAACATGCTTTAAAACGTCAACATATTGTGGTGAATTCATAGGTTTATGTAAATCAATAGTAGGACCGGCAAAGATTTCCAAGTGTTATGTTTTCAGGAAACATGCAAACATCATAAAAAAGTAATTACGTTTTCCGTAGCTCATGACACTAAAGCCGACATTTATGAATGGAAATAATATATTTACCAACAAGTGTCAAATGACATGAATGTGCTAACCCCTCAACATCCAAATTCGACATGGTATGCGTTCGTTCCCTGTTATAGCTAGTCACACCGACGGGATTGTCAATTCCTAATAGATCTATCCATTAAACATTCAGCCCACACAATGTAATTCCCAATCACATTCTATGCAAATTCAAAAGTTTCATGAATCATGTGACATAACGGTTATGGTAAATCGGGCTAAAACCACGTAATCATGGTATAAAATGTCACTTGCGTCCAATTTATAAAACAAAGCATGTTCTCACCCCAAGGATATAAATCATTTAAATAATTGTAAACCATAGGGCTATGAACTCACCTGAGTGAATAGTCCTCTGGAAATTGATAATAGATATCCAAGTATGAATCCACGTCTAATACTAAGTAAATACGGCCAAGTCTATGTCATATAAGTTTAGGCTAAAGACTCAATGTATAAACTACAATAAATTTGCTAGTTATGTGTACTGTTATCACTTGTGTGGTGGTGTACGTATTTAATGCATTTGAAATTGTTTGATGGCCCTTGGGAAAACGGATATACTTTCTTAATAAATCTGCTTCTTTATTAAGTCGTAATTTAAAAAAAAAAAAAAAAAACCCCGTTTATGTTGTATATTTTAATATTCGACTGGTTCGTTAAGCATTTAATTTTAAATTCACTTTTGATTCACTCCAAATATACCCTTAAGCTTCTAGATATTACACTTTAGTCCCTAGGTTTATAAAATATAAACATTTACACTGTAAACCCTTTAGTTTTGATAATTACATAATTAGCCCTTTAAGTTTACGAAAATGAATTTTTGGTCTTTATAGTTACTACTGGTAGGTATAGTCATTACTACTGGTAGCATATTAGTTACTCCTGGTAGAATAATATTGTCATTAGTAGTGGTAGTATATTAGTTACTCCTGGTAGAATAATATTGTCATTAGTACTGGTAGTACCATAATGGTTACTACTGGTAATGTTATAGTTACTACTGGTAGTTAAGTCATTTCTCACTGGAAGCTTATTGTTTCTCCTGGTAGAATAATTATTGTCATTGCGTATATGCGTTAGTACCATAATGGTTACTACTGGTAATGTTATAGTTACTACTGGTAGTATAGTCATTACTACTGGTAGCATATTAGTTACTCATGGTAGTACAAATGCATTCGTTAGGCTTATTTATGTTTGCTTAAGCTGTTTGGCTTATGATAAAGTTGGGATGAGCTTATTTTTGAGCTTTATTGGGGCTCCCTTATTTAGCCGCTTTGTTGGCCACAAACACACCATTTACTGAAAATTAGTACCAAGGTCCATTTAGTTTTGTTTGGTTTTTAAAGGGTATAAGGGCCTATATAAGTTTCAATAAGCTCGTAGGTCACCTTAATAAGCTCGTAGAGTTTATTAATAAGCTAGGGTCTCCACTGTTGGGCCTGTTGGGCCCGAGTGTGGGCTGCGTAGGTTAAATGAAGCCATTAGTGGCCCGTTAGGTGTTCTAGTACCTCTTAAGACACCGTTAACGAGTTAGTATACACAAGGTGAGCTTATTTTGCATGCATAGGTAAATTTCCCACCCAATTTACACACACACCAACTTTTTTTTAAAAACAAAAAAAAAAAAAAAAAAAATCCCCCCCCCCCCCCCCCCCCCACCCCCCCCCCCCCCAACCCACAAAAAAACTAATAAAAAAAAAAAAACGGTCGATTCGCTACATGCACACGCTATATAAGGTTGCCTACACCTTCCTTAGTCTTCATGTCGTGTTTACAAGAAAGTTCACGTATAGTTTTCTTACCATTTTGTGTATAATGTATATTGTTTATGTCTAGGTCCAAGTTTTTCATATAAATAGGGCACTTAAGCCCCTACATTGACATAATCCATCTTTGTACATGCGTTTTAATTAGGTCTTTGCACCACACAAGTATAACATGTACATATATAGGTGCGTGAACCCTATATGGGTCGCGACACAAGTTTAGAAATCAAGCGACAATTAAACTATGAATTTCAAAGTGTCGTGAGAGACTTACAAGGGTCCTATAGCTCTTAGATTGAGAAGTAGACATGGTGTGTGCTAGCCCTTAGCTCGTAGACCCCTTGTGCACTCGTTGTATTATCCCTTAACTTGTGTCGTGTTCTTAAATGTGACAATTAGGAGTGTATGGTTGCGTTTTGTGATTCGAATGAGAGAAGAAAGTATATAAGAGTTTGGAAATGTGTTAAGTGAGCTAGTGAATATTATTTATAGGATGAGAAGCTAGTTAGCTCTCTTGGTTTCACAAACCACCCACACCGAACCAAATTTGTGCCTTAGGAGGTGGTTTTGAGTTTCCTAGTTGCTAACACATGGTTTTACTAAACCATCTTAGTACCATTCTTAATTACTCTCAAGATGTACAAGATTTGGCTTAGCTAGAAAATCTCATGGATTTGTGTGTTGGTTCCTAGTCATCCGCGGTACAAAGGAAATCAAGAGGCACAATGGTTCTTAACCAATGTGTAAATGACTAATAGGAGACTATTAGGACAAGTATTAATGAGTTAGAGGAAGTACTAGTACTTGTATGGATCACTAGAAAGATTTCCTACTTGTTTTGGACCCCTAACCGGCCCCTAGTGGGTTATATGCACAAAATTGATTAAATTTTTGTGTTAAGGTTTTTAAAAGCGGTTATTGGTTTGAGTCTGGGGTGTGTTCAAACGTATTTTATTGCGATACGTAACCCTTTTGCATGACCAATAAAAATAAAATACGCAAAGTACATAATTATCTTCTTAGTAATTATGTATCACTTGGTTGATGCATACCTCAATTTATTTGATGACCGTTTACACTCGTTGATTATTTTTAGTCTACGCGATTTAGCTTAAAAGTAAATATTAAAAGTAAACGCGTATCGGACTAAAATAAATATGTGATCTTTTATTGAGTCGTAAATTTGACATGAAAATGGAAATGTTACAGTCCTCCCGTTTAAGAGCTTTGTCCTCAAAGCCTTAAAGACCTATGTAGTGGATGACGATGGGCCGGTTTGTGAAGAGTTGTGGGTTATCTTTGTATTGAACGGAATCTTAGTTCCCAGGTGAACTCAGGGCCCGCCTAGAGTTTCAGCGAAACCTTAACCAAGGTATCCGGCTTGCTTCATAGTTTGATCTCCGTTCCATTATTTCAACGGGTCTTTCCACAAACTAGAGCTTATCGTCAACATGATTTACCTCTTTACGGCATGACTAAAGGTTCGTAGCGTAACATTTCTTCTGTATTTGACACATGGAAAGTATGGTGAACTCTGCTTATTCTTGAGAAGTTCAGCTTGTAGGCAACTTTCCCCACTTTTGACTAACAACCTTGAAAGGTCCGACTTATCTCGGGGTTCAGCTTGCCCGATTTCCGATTTAGTCTCTATGAACCATTTCCAAGGTGAGACCTTGAGCTATACTCTGTTCCCAATCTACTGAACTCCATTGGCTTTCGTTTCCGTTCAGCGTAGCCTCTTTTGTAGATCCTGTGCAGCTTGCATCTTTGTCTTGGTCAGGACGATCTTTTTCCGTTGTTTCTTGGATCAATTCTGGACCAGTCAGTTGGGCTTCCCCAACCTAGGCCCAACATACCGGTGATCGACATTTTTGCCCATACAGTACCTCATTTTTTAAGGGGGCCGGCCTTATGCTAGCATGGATAATCAGTTGTTGTATGAAACTCAGGCCATTGGAAAATGCATATTAACCCAGCTTTGCAAAATCGATCACGCAAGCACGTAGCATGTCCTCGAGAGTTTAAATGGTTCTCTCACTCTGGCCATCAGTTTCTGGATGATATGCAGTACTCATACTAATATCTATACCCAAAGCTTTCTGAAATGATCTCCAGAAATTTGAAGTGAATCTTCCGTCACGATCACAAATTATTGAGGCTGGTATCCCATGTATTGCCACTACCCTGATTTCAAGTTACAACCTTGCCAATTTGTCATAATGGACCATTCGCCATAGTGTTAAGAATGTAAGCAGATTTTGTAAAGTCGATACACAATCATCCAGATGGTGTTTATCGAAACCTTGTCGATCTCAGGAAGTTCGGTGATAAAATCCATCGTGATATTATCCCACTTCCACTCGGGTATCTCTGGTTATACTAGCAATCCCAATGGCCTTTGATGTTCGGCCTTGACCCTTGCACATGTCAGGCATTTGCTAACGTAGGAGCAATTGTCAGACTTCAATGTTTGGCCTACCAATATAATTTGCTTCACATTCTTGGACATTTTTCAGAACTTGAGGAGGGATAGAATATTTCGACTTGTGGATCATGATAATCACGATATTTAAGTCTCCAATAGCAAGGTATCCAACTCCTGCCGTGGTAAACATATGTGTCATCGGCACGTGTTCCAATGTTTCCTTGGGTTTTCCTTCGGATTATACCGCCTTAGTCTTCATTATTGTGTTTCTACAGGTTTCTGGGCTGTCGATCTGATGGCTTTTAATATTCGTTTTTGGGGAGATCCAAGAACCAATTGTCTTAACTAAGCTCGAACCTGCAATGGCTCAGTCCGTTCCTTACGCTCAATTGCATCGGGGCCACTACGTTGCTTTCCGGGATGATAACGATATCACAATCGGAGTCACTCGTAATTCTAGCCAACGCATTGTCTCATGGTTAAGCCCTTTCTGATGCCGAGAATGGGTTGTAGCTTTTTGGTAGGTGAACTAGGTGCTTCTGTTCCGTATAGATAGTGTCTCCATATCTTTAGGGCAACACTACCATTTCCCTCAAGCTCTAAATCAGAGTGGTGTAGTTATTCTCCGTGACACTTTTAGTTGTCGAGAAAGCATAGCAATCTCCTTCACCCTCTGCATAGTACAGCTCACTATACCATTGTGTGACGCATCACAGCTAGACCATATTGTCTTCGCTCCCCTCAAGGTATAGCCAGAATTGTTGCACCTTGCATACACTTCTGCTATAATTAACTGATAAGCGTTCTCTTCCTTAATTACTAGTCGAACTTGATTCCTTTCTGAGTAAGTTTCGTCATTGACTTAGCAATCTTCGAAAATCATTCGATGAACCTTCGATAGTAACCAGCAAGGACCTAAACGATTAGCGGATTTCTGTTGGATGTCTTAGAGACGCACCAATCTTTGATAGATTCTTATATTGGCTGGAATCTACATGTATGACTCTGTATCATGACTGTGACCGTAGGATTGTACCTTCGATTGATCTAAAACTCGCATTTGATATTACTTAGCATTACAACTGCTCCTTCTTAAGCAATTCCAAAATTACCTTAAGATGTTCTTCATGCTCTTTCTCGTCCTTTGAATAAATAAGTATGTCATCGATGAAGACAATTACGAATTTATCCAAGTAAGGCTTGCACACTCAGTTCATGAGGTCCATGAATACCGCAAGTGCGTTTGTCAGTCCGAATGGCATAACTGGAAACTAGTTAAGTAACATTACCAAGTCGGAAATGCGTCTTTGAAATTGTCTTGTTCTCGTACTTTAAGCTGGTGATATCCTGATCTCAGATCTATCTTCGAATAAATATTGGATCCTTGAAGTTGATCAAACAAATCGTCGATCCTCGGAAGTGGATAACGATTCTTTACTGTCAGTTTATTTAACTCACGATAGTCGATGCACATCCTGAACGACCCATCCTTCTTTTTGACAAATAAGACCGGGGCTCCCGAGGGGAGGAGAAAACTATGCCTTATGAATCCCTTGTCAGAAAGTTCTTGTAATTGTTCTGATAATTCCTTCATTTCGGATGGAGCCAATCGATACGGTGCTCGAGCTACGGGTGCGGCTCCTGGAATTAAGTTGATTTAGAATTCCACTGGTCGAGCTGGAGGAAGCTACCTGGGCAAGTCTCGGGTAATTCTTTAGGAAAATCTTGGATGATTGTACGTCCTTTTATCTGGTTTTCTTTCTGTATTGTCCTCCCTCTTTCTTGGGGTTATCTGTGCTAAAAGACCTGGCATCCTTTGGCCATGAATCTTGAGCTTTTGAACATGGAGACCCACATATAAATGTCACCGGGCATTCTCTCCCTTTGCTTACTTTCGTTTCATTGCCACAAAAAGTCCAAAGTTTCATTCTGGAGGGAATTATTTGAACAAGTTTCTCATCGCACACGATCACGGCGTGACATCTTCTTAACCAGTCCATACCGATAATGACATCGAAACTAACAGTTTACGGGCATTAGATCTATGTTGAACGGATGGTTATAAGAAATTTAAAGTGCAAACCTCGTTATAAATAGTGTCTATCCGAATAATTTCACATCTAGCGTAATCGACATCATAACAATTTTCTAATGAAGTTTAGGGCGTTGTAATCAAGGAACTATAATGCATGGCTATAAAATTCTATCGGCACAGTGTCGAATAAGATAGTTGCATAGTGGTTATTAAGGGGAACGTTACCCGTGACGACTTTCGGCCATCAGGTTTTCCCGGTTGTATTTCCCCTATTTTCTGCTTCAACTGAATTAACCTAGACTTGGTGCATTTCCTATTTCCTCCATCGTTATTCTTCAACTTAGGACAATCCTCTCTTGAAAGCTGTCTTGGTGCTCCACACTCAAAACAACGATTCCTTTGGGGGGTGCCACATTGCCTTTTGAGTATTTGGCACATTTGTGCTACGTTCTCCTGCAATCGCGAGAAAAGTGCCCTATATTGTCTACACTTGTGGCAATCTTTGGGTGCATGGGCCATTGTGGTAAAGATGGCACTTGGTGCACTTGGGCAAAGATCCCCCATAAGGCTTCTTTTCGCCTGTCCCTATATTGTAGACCTTGGCGACTTTCTGTTCAATTTGAAGAGTTTGTATTGGTGACCATGTGTTCTGGATGAATCATCAACCTTCCTATCTGTGTCAGATTGACTTTCCGCGTAGGTGCGGAGTTTTGATCATCAAGTCAATTGGCCAACTCAATGTCTTCATCAACATCTGGTCTGGCAGACTTGACATTCCCATAAATGTTGTCTGGAAGTCCACTGATGTACTTGTCAACCTTCTCGGTCTCATTGGCAACAAACTTGGTACATATCAGGGTTAGCTCTTGGAAAACGTTTCAGTGTTGCTTGAACATCGTTTCCTTGAACTTTAGGTTCCACAGCTCAATTTTTCTAATTCTTGTTTTTACCCGCGGTCAATACTTGTCCGTTATCTTTTTCTTGAGTTCTTCCCAAGTAATTGCATATTGCCGTTGGACCTAAGGTTCTTATCTAACCTTTTTACCAAGTCAAAGGCACCACCGAATCAGAGTGCAGGTGGCAACTTTCTTGATTCTCATAGCCCACATCATGATATTGAAAAAGGGACTCTATCTTTCATCCACCAAGTTAAACCGACCTCGCTTCAGTCCCCTTGAAGTTCAAAGGTTGACATTTCATGAATATGTCAGTGTTAAAAAACAAGGGCGCACAGTTTTGCACGTTCTTCGGTTATCCCGTCGCGAACTGTGCTTCCATCTCCATTGGTGGAGTTCGACAAAGAGCTTGCGATCGATCCACTTTGCCTTGGATGGATTCTGGTCGTCAGGTTGTTTGGGTTGGTGTTGTTAGCAGGGGTATCTGACACCTCTTATGGTTGTAGGTGCTATGATCTTGTCTAGATCACTAAAGCAATAACATGAGGTTATATGACAGAATATAATAATGTATAGATGAGATAATCAACACAAGAGAGGTATATAGTACAAAGTAACACATCCATTTCATTCATAACTTTGGAAATTTTACATGAAATAGTTGTCAGAGTACACATAATACAATACAAAAGGTCTAAGGCTATGCTAGCAGGGAAAACCCCTAATACTTAACATGCATGTACAATGACCTAGCAAGATACAATAACATAAATCACTAAATGTGACTGTCGGCATCCCCAGAAGCATTCTGGTGATCTGGAATCCTAGCCTCTAGTCCTGGCTGTCTAGCTCTCCTCTGCTGCTCTCGCAGTGCTAACAACTCGGCCTGCATGTCGCTCATCTCTCGCCTCATATCTCTGATGACTCGGAGAGTCTCTACCATCTAGTCCTGACGCCTACGATCAGTCTCTCGAAGTGCTGCTAACTCAGCCTGCTGCATCTGAAAGCGAGTCTCATGTACTTGATGATGTGTCTGAATGAGAGTACTCTGCAGCTGTAGCTGTGTCTAGTGTGCCTGGAGATGGGTCTCGTGTACTATCACTATGATAATGATGGTGGGGATTGGTCTAAGCTCTTGAGAGTCGCCTAAACTCAATCTATGAGTGAGCCAAGCTCTCGGAGAAAGCATAGGCCTCCTCCTCCACCATCCATACTGTCTCCTGGAGAGTCATCCTATCCCCCATAAGTAAATCGACCCGCTGCGAGTCCATATCGACTCGCTGTGATATACGAGACCTACTATTCTGAGCATCCTCTAGTAAAGCATACAAGTCCTGTGTATCATGCTCATGGAGCTCAGCAAGCTCTGTGACCCTAGTATTGACCTCTCCCACGGTCATAGGTGCTATCTCTGGAACTGCCTCTGCCGGATCTACCCAAGTATCCCTAATCCCGTACCGCTCTCTATTCCCTGTCGCCTCTTCAGCATCTACCGTGCTGACAAACCCATAATCTATCCCTTGACCTCTGGTAGGTCTAGCAGTGGAACTCTCTCCAACCTCGTATCTGGAGCCTAGAGTGGACAAATACAACCTCTTGCGGGGAGGTTGCTCAGACTCGGGAATATCATCCCTACGGTCAACAGGTGGTGGTATGTATAGAGATGGTGGTAGTGGTAATGCGGCAGTAACTGCATCAATGAGAGTCTGGGTGGATGTTATCCTGAGTGTCTGGATTTGGGTTGGACACCCAGATGATGGTGGTAAAGGTGGTGAATGTGCATGTGGGGCCGTGCACCTAGCAAGGCGCTCCCCTGCAGAGGGTGGTGATAGTGAGATAGGTGGTGATGGTGATGGAGTAGTCATGGTCGGAAGTCTCTCAACCTGTAACAACCGTGACTTGAGCAGGTTAGTCAAACCATTAGTGTTGACTTATGTGTCTGTTTGTGTGGGATATGTGTTTATATGTGTTTGTGTGGGATATGTGAGATTGGATAATCAATCCATTGAGCGTGATCGTCTCATTAGGATTGGATTTGTGTTAAAATTTGTTGAGTTCATTTCGTTCACTTTTGAGTGACGAGGAAATGGTTATTGAGATTTTAGCGTTTTTGTGTTAAATGTGTAAGTATTTATACGTATACGTATTTTTGTGTTAGTAATTTAAGATAAGTTTAGGTTTTAGAGGTTAAGTTAAGAGAAATGAGTTATTTGATGGAGAAATTTCATTTTTATCACTTATAGTGATAATGGAATTGAATTAGTATTTTGAAAGAATTGTTTTGGTTAATAAGTGGTTGTCTAGGTGATGGATTAAAATGTGAAGCGTGTCATTTGTGAAAGAAATGAGTTTGTTAAAATATGAGAGTTTTTGGTAAACTTTCCATATATAGAAAGTGAATTTGGAAATGAAAAGTTATTTTTAGAAAGCGTAAAACGTAGGTTTTGCGAAAGAAGGTTTTGGAGATAGTTTATGGTTTTTATAAATTATCAAACTTCAAGTTCTTTTAGTAAATAATAAAGAAAAAAATTATTTATGGATGAATAGTAAAAACGGGAATAGTAAAAAAAGGAAAAGAAGTCCAAGTTGGGCTCAAACTTGTAGAAAGGGGTTATCCATTAGGCCTATATAAGCAAACCAAGGATTAGAAAATACAGATTTTTTTTCTCCCCCTTCTCCTTGGTCGACCGAATCCTCAAGAGAAAGAAAAAAAAGTTTTTTTTTATCAAGTTATTAAGGTAATCATTCTATTCCTAGTTTAATCTTTTTAGTTATCATGATGGATTAAGTTTTGTTAATTTATGTAATCTAAACATGATGGATTAAGTTTTATCATAAAATTAATTAGGTTTTCTTAATTAGGGTTTAGTCTACTGTAATTAATGGTGAATTAATGATTAGGGTTCATAATTGTAAGTGGTTATGAGTTTTAATGAGGAATTAGGGCTTGAATTATGCGTTTTGGTGTTTAATTAATGAGCAGAATTTAGGTCAGATTGTTGGGCGAATATCTCCATGATGGAGAATGCAAACAACATGATTCTTTTTTAAATTAGAGTTTTTTAATCTTCTTTCCAAAAAATCTAGCCTCGAAGGTTTTTATGGTCGGGAAGGGGGTCAAATGTTGTTTACAAGACTCGTTGTCAAAACTGTGTTTTCAGACGAATTTTGAGTCAACTTAAGTGAGGTGAAAACCCTACTTAAGAAGTGTTTTAAATTAATCCCTTTTACAGAAAGTAACTTTCATATGTCTATTAAGAAACCCCAAAAGGGCTAAGGCTAAAATTAATTTTAAGTTGGGTTTTTAAGTCGAAACGTTTTAGTGTGCAATCAGATCCGAAATTGACCAGTTTGTAAGTTTGTATTTTACAAATCAGGTATACTTAGGGGTTAATGAATGATGAGCTTCTGGAGGAATTATATTACAATGTGGGTCATTGTGTGTATTTTTGTAGGGAATTATGATTGCGTTAGGTATGGGTTTTGGGTCGTGCAAGTTGGGTCAAAATTCTGCATTAGAGCAGAAAGTTATTTGTGTTTAAAATAAAGTAATGAGTAAATAAACGATAATTGAGGTTTAGAATGATGGTAGAGATTCTTAATATAGTTATTGATGATTTAGTCCATCATTTGAGGTTGTTTATTGGATTAAGCGTTTAGCTTACGATGGTAACATGAGCTTTTATTGTGTATAGTTGTTAAGGAAGGAGTTTGAATTGCTTGTAGCTACACAAACAGGTGAGTGTCATAGCCCCTATCTTTTCTAAGATTTTTCATTAGGGTGGAAACGATGCTTGAGTATGTGATGTTTTATTACTGTGATATTTGATGGTTGAGCTTAAAAATGCATGTGCTATGTGGCTATTACTTGCTATGTGTTGAATTGAATTGACAAGTGGAGCCGGGTTGGCTTGGATCGTTGACGTTCCTTCACCACTTGGTTGAGCCGAGCTATTTTTGGTTGGCTATTTTTTTTGGACGTTATATGATTTGAATTGTGTTGAATTGAGCTGATTGATTTGTAGTATGTGATAGTTCATGATATTGACATGCAACTGTTTATCTTTATCACAGTAATGTTGGAGTTGTTTTGAAATGTTTTAAGGTTGTGTTCTAAAAACATATGGCAATCTCACAACCTAGTGTTGACGTGTTTTAGCATCGTTTTCAGGTAACTCAGGTGATCGAAATTGATGTTAGGAGAGAGTTGCTAGTGAGACCATAGATGCAATGTGTAGATCTATGGTTTTGCTTATGCCGTTTTATTTGAGCAATATGTTGATTTGATTTCTAGACTTTGTTTTGATATTGTAAGACTTGTATGGATGGTAATCCTTATCATTCATATTTGGTCGTTGGATATTTTTTTTGTTGGATGTTATCATGACACGTTGTGTCTTTGCATTTATTACACTATTTAGTATTCCTCTATAAAGATACCATGTGCTATGTTAATATCTTTCATGTTATGCCTCGCGTTTCCGCCTTGGCGGGGTGTGACAGATTGGTATTCAGAGCCAAGGTTATAGAGAATTAGGTGGTTGAACCTAGACTATAACCTAGGAGTCCTGGAAGTAGATGCATTTAGGGCATAAGTGTTTGTGTACGTATATACTGTATGTTCCCGCTATCTATAAGCTTGAAATTCTCTCTATTTTTGATTTACTACTATATAATATAAAATATATACTTTTTCATTATGGGGATCTAATAGTATATACCCCTTTGTTATTCTTTTAGTCATGTCTTCCCCTACCCTTAGGAGATATCGTTGGGAGATTGTTTACCTCAATGGACCCGCGAAGTTGGGTGACTTTTAAGAGAGAAAAGTCAAACCCAAGTGAGGCCCAACATAAGTTTATTTCGTTTCCTACCTCAATGCGTTGCTATAATCGAGGATTTCTTTTATATTTGGGTCGCGATCTGTGACTTCTGTTTACGTTTTAGCTCGATTGGGTTTTTATGTGTTTAGTTTAGATGATTATTATGTTTGAGTTATATTTACATTATTATTAAGTGCTATGTAGTAGATGTGTGTTATCATTGAGATGTGTGGTCTTGGAAGTAAGTACACGTGTGCAAAAGGTGAAATTATAATTATGGTCGTGAACATAATTATAAAGGCAACATACACGTAGACTTGTGACGTTGATTGCATTGATCATTGTTGCTTGTATGTATTATATACGGATGTAAGTTTGGATAGTTATGTAAATGGTAGTGTAGATGTGATGTGAGATCATGTTGAGGATGGTTATGTGGTTAGAGAAGTCCTCTCTTAACCAATTTGGCAATTATATTAGGTGGGTTGCATAGATGGTAAGGTTCCCTTTCATCTATCATTTGTGGATACATCTGATACCTGTTGGTGTGGTCATCACGATTCTTAAGTTGGTTCGTTAGCTCGTTGATTCGTCGAGATATCCAACGCTCGTGTTGGTATTCTAGGGTGTTATCATAGAACTGGTGTTCTACGTTCTCCGTTTGACGTTTTGATTGTTTTCCTTTTGTCTAAGGGTGACGATACTTTTTGGTTTGGTTTTAAGACCTTTAGTATGGATGAGTTTTATGGTTTGTTTGGTTTGCAAGAGTTCTTGTCGTGTTCGTTTTCAAGTAAATTAATATTATGGTATTGGAATTCTTAAGGTATTTTGGGAGTCTATTTTGCTATCATGATGTCTCGTGTTACGAGTCATAAATTCCTTTTCAAAGTAATTTTGTTGTAGTCGATATCATATTGTTTAGGTGTTAAAAAAAACTTCTTTCGAAAATAAATTATATAAATAAAATGCAACACATTTGTTTTAACCATCTTTTGATTTCTTTTATAAAATCATAATTAAAATAAGTTTATGAAAATTTTATTTAAATTTATGTTTACACTTAAAATTATTGGCATTACTAACTAAGGCGATTTCTATTGTTTTTAAAATGATTGGTATAAGGTTATGAGGGAAAGTTTCCTTGGGTAAAAAGTCAGTTTTGGTACAAAGGTTCTTAATCTTTTAATTAATGGGTCGTGGTACGTGGTATTATTCATTGGGTGTCTCTAGCATCATTGATGCATTTGTTAGGTCTGAAGTTCGTTCGTTATGTCGATATTTATATTCGGTTGTTTCTACTTTTGGGATTGTGTGATTTTTGGGTCCATACCAATTGGTGCATGTGAAGTTTGGTATTTGCTCATGGCGTGATTCTAGAGTTGATGATAGGTCATATCTTCTGAGTGGTGCGACTAATAGTAGCGAAGCGAATGGAATTATTCAAAATCCCAAGTTGGAATTGGAGAGTTTTTGTTTTACTTTTGATTTAGTACCTCTTAGTTGTGGGAAGCGTCTGTATTGCTTGGTAGGAAGAAAGGTGAGTAGTTTGAAATGTGCATAGATTATCTCGAGTAGAGTGAGATAGAAAATTCGTATGTAATGTCACCAATGGAGGGTGCACGGGGATGACGTAGCTAGGATTGTTTTTAGGATGCGTAATGGACACGTTCAAGTTTACGGCTATGCCTTTTGGCTAAAAACCACCAAAATGCACTAGCGGTTTTCATGGAGTTAATGAGCCGGGTGTGCATGGCCCTATATAGACAAGCTGGTTAACGTATATATTCGGACGATATTTTAAATCGACCCGAAGTCTAAGGAGGAGTACGAGTCACACGTGAAGATGATCGTGGAGACACTGAAGGAAGAGAAGATGTACATGAAGTTTTCCAACACGTGGAAGCTATCTAGGATGTGGTGAACTCAAATGGGTAATGAGCCGATCTTGGCATTGCCGGAAGGAGCAAACAATTTCGTAGTATAATATGACGCACGAAGTAAGGATTTGGAAGCATGTTTGGAAAAAGGGAGAAGGTGAATGCTTGTACGTCGCGACAACTGAAGGATCTTATAAAGGATTATATGACTAACGTGATAGGTTTTGCACTATAATGCTAGAGGCATTAAGTGAATGAGACATGGAGAGTGATCTATATGAATCATGAACGTTTCAACAACGTTCAATAGAAGGATAAACATGAGGTGGAGTCGTTGGTGAAGTTATTTAGTGACGTATGGTTTCAAGGCCAAGTACCATTAGGAAAAGGGAAAATGGGTTGTTGAATCTGCTGGGTAGGAAAAAGAGTGAGCAAGAATGAGTTCTGGATTGAAGTATGACAATCAAGCTAAAGATCTGAGAAAAGGATGTTGGTGGTGTAAAATAAGATGTCCAAAGCAAAGAACGTGTAACATAAGATGTTGTGTGGCTTGGCGACAGTCGAGTGTGAAAAGAGGTGGAGAGTGGTTCATATTGGCTATTGAAGAGGCGTATACGATAAAGTATTCTATCCATCCTGAAGCGGATGCAACTTAGTGTGGTCTTAGGTTTTCAAATTGGTGGTCGAGTATGAAGAAAAATATAGCTAGTTGCGATTTGTTAGCAAGTATTTTAGCGTATTCAGAGTGGAAGTTGATTATCAAGGGTCTTTCTTGGATTGTTGCTAAACTGTGTTATCCGAGTAGAAGTGAGAAAGGATAACTAAAGATGTTATTGTCAAGTTACCAAGTTTGAGTTGTGGATACAGTGTGATTGGGTGTAGTCAATGGACTGACTAAGTCACCCCATTTCTAGCTATGCTTAGGACATGTATGTGGAGGTTAGTGGTAGTTGGATACTTATCTTTCATGAGATGAGGTTTTTTCCCTAAGGTGGGGATTATCTTTTCGGGTATGAGATGTGCTTCACTTTGATGCATCTGTGTGGAAAGTGAATGTAGGTTATCGTTTTATGGTATGTAAATAGCGAATCAAGATGAATGAACCGAGTTGGTTAAAGGATTATCCTAGTTGTAAGGTTTAACTACTTAGATTGAGGGCTGGTAATTAAGTGTTACTTAGAGTATTCAGTTTGAAGGGTGTATGATGTTTCGAAAAGTATGGTAAGTTGATACCAAGGTAAGAAGGTCCATTTGAGATTTTTGAAAGGGTTATTGGTTGATATTACCTAAAAGAGTTGAAGAGTGTGCATGACATGTTTAGTGTGTCAAATTCGAATTTTTGGTTTTGCTAAAGAACTATTAGAAGTAATTAATGTTCATTGAGTTAAGATTCGATTGGACTTGAAGGGAGGTCTTTAGGACTTTAGGTAAACTAAGTATTCACACTTGTTCGTTGAGCAAGAGATCATTGAGAGTTTTAATTAAAGTTGGGTATGTAAGGTTTCTTATTGACCTTAATATGCCCCTAGATATGTTTGTGATTTTGGTTAAAGTTATTTTATGAATAAACTCGAAGTCGAGCCGATTCTTTAAAAACGTTAGGTTTTGTAACAACTTATAACGTGGTTTCAAGACAGTTCTTGTTTGATGAGTTGCGAGACCGGGTTGTAAATGACATTGTTACACAACCTAAGGTTTTAACGAGTTTTCTCGATGACGAGTGAGGTTCAATTAGTGGATGTTTCTTTTCGTTTGGGGTTGTTGTGTTGCTAATTGCACCCTTGTGGGGTAGAATAGTCTTAGCAGTTGGATTCGGTTTGTGAAAGTTTGTCGAGATTAAGGTTGACAAGACTCTTTGTTTTGTCAAGGAACCGTTGAGTTTGTGGACCGAGAGGTCAAGAGTTTAAAGCGTAGTAAGATAGTGTTAGTACAATTTTGTTGGAATTCGAAACTTGGCCCTGTGTTTACTTGGGAACGCAAGGATCAAATGAGGTCTAAGTGTCCTCAGTTGTTTGTCGATAGTGATATTGCCTCGAGTAGTTAAATCTCGGGACGGGATTTTCTGAAGGTGGGGATAATGTAACAACCGTGACTTGAGCAGGTTAGTCAAACCATTAGTGTTGACTTATGTGTCTGTTACAATGTACGGTTTATGTAATTTTATGTGTTATACGTGTTTATATGTGTTTGTGTGGGATATGTAAGATTGGATAATCAATCCATTGAGCGTGATCGTCTCATTAGGATTGGATTTGTGTTAAAATTTGTTGAGTTCATTTCGTTCACTTTTGAGTGACGAGGAAATGGTTATTGAGATTTTAGCATTTTTGTGTTAAATGTGTAAGTATTTATACGTATACGTATTTTTGTGTTAGTAATTTAAGATAAGTTTAGGTTTTAGAGGTTAAGTTAAGAGAAATGAGTTATTTGATGGAGAAATTTCATTTTTATCACTTATAGTGATAATGGAATTGAATTAGTATTTTGAAAGAATTATTTTGGTTAATAAGTGGTTGTCTAGGTGATGGATTAAAATGTGAAGCGTGTCATTTGTGAAAGAAATGAGTTTGTTAAAATATGAGAGTTTTTGGTAAACTTTCCATATATAGAAAGTGAATTTGGAAATGAAAAGTTATTTTTAGAAAGCGTAAAACGTAGGTTTTGCGAAAGAAGGTTTTGGAGATAGTTTATGGTTTTTATAAATTATCAAACTTCTAGTTCTTTTAGTAAATAATAAAAAAAATTATTTATGGATGAATAGTAAAAACAGGAATAGTAAAAAAAAAGGAAAAGAAGTCCAAGTTGGGCTCAAACTTGTAGAAAGGGGTTATCCATTAGGCCTATATAAGCAAACCAAGGATTAGAAAATACAGATTTTTTTTCTCCCCCTTCTCCTTGGTCGACCGAATCCTCAAGAGAAAGAAAAAAAAAGTTTTTTTTTATCAAGTTATTAAGGTAATCATTCTATTCCTAGTTTAATCTTTTTAGTTATCATGTTAATTTATGTAATCTAAACATGATGGATTAAGTTTTATCATAAAATTTAATTAGGTTTTCTTAATTAGGGTTTAGTCTACTGTAATTAATGGTGAATTAATGATTAGGGTTCATAATTGTAAGTGGTTATGAGTTTTAATGAGGAATTAGGGCTTGAATTATGTGTTTTGGTGTTTAATTAATGAGCAGAATTTAGGTTCTTTCCCAATTCAATCACAAAGATTGTGGGCAAATATCTTCCTTGTATGGAGAATTGCAAAAAACAACATGATTCTTTTTTTTAAACTGTAGCTTTTTGAATCTTCTTTCCATAAAATCTAGCCTCGAAGGTTTTTATGGTCGGGAAGGGGGGGGGGGAGGTCAAATGTTGTTTCATGACTCGTTGTCTAACTGTGTTTTCCGCACGAATTTTTGAGACAACTTAGTGAGTAAAAACCCTACTTAAGAAGTCTTTTAAATTAAGCCCTTTTACAGAAAGTAACTTTCATATGTCTATTAAGAAACCCCAAAAGTTCTAAGGCTAAAATTAATTTTAAGTTGAGTTTTTAAGTCGAAACTTTTTAGTGTGCAATCAGATTCGAAATTGACCAGTTTTTAAGTTTGATTTTCAAAGGTATACTTAGGGGTTGAATGAATGCATGAGATTCTGGGGGAACTTAATATACACATATGGGGTCATGTGTGAATTTTTGTGAGAATTATGGATGCGTTTTGGTATGGGTTTTGGGTCGTGCAAGTTGGGTCAAAATTCTGCATTAGAGCAGAAAGTTATAAGTGTTTAAAATAAAAGTAAAGAGTAAATAAAAGATATAATGAATGTGTAAAATGATGGTAGAGAGTCTTTACATATAGTATAGATGATATTAGTCCATCATTAGGGTTGTTATATTGGATTAAGCGTTTAGCTTACCGATGGTATCCATGAGCTTTTATTGTGTATAGATTGTTAGGAAGAGTTTGAATTGCTTGTAGCTGCACGAACAGGTGGTGTCATAGGCCCTATCTTTTTCTAGATTTTTCATTGGGGTGGAAACAATGCTTGAGTATGTGATGTTTTATTACTGTGATATTTGATGGTTGAGCTTAAAAATGCATGTGCTATGTGGCTATTACTTGCTATGTGTTGAATTGAATTGACAAGTGGAGCCGGGTTGGCTTGGATCGTGGGATCGTTCCTTCCCCACTTGGGTTGAGCCGAGCTATTTTTGAGTTGAGCTATTTTGTTTGAGTTATATTGATTTGAATTATGTTAAATTGAGCTGATTGATTTGTAGTATGTGATAGTTCTTGATATGTCATGCAACTGTTTATCTTTATCACAGTAATGTTGGAGTTGTTTTGAAATGTTTTGAGGTTGATGTCTAAAACCTATGGCATCTCACCAACCTAGTGTTGACGTGTTTTAGCATCATTTTCAGGTAACTTAGGTGATCGAAATTGATGTTAGGAGAGTTGCTAGTAAGACCATAGATGCAAGTTGAAGATCTATGATTTTGCTATGCCGTTTTATTTGAGCAATATGTTGATTTGATTTCTAGACTTTGTTTTGATATTGTAAGACTTGTATGGATGGTAATCTTTATCATTCATATTTAGTCGTTGGATATATATATATTTTTTTTGGATGTTATCATGACACGTTATGTCTTTGCATTTATTACACTATTTAGTATTCCTCTATAAAGATACCATGTGCTATGTTAATATCTTTCATGTTATGCCTCGCGTTTCCGCCTTGGCGGGGTGTGACACAACCTCTGCCTCTGGTGGAAGGGATATGGAAGTCTAGGGTCGGACGATAATCCTAGCCCCAATAGTAATGTCAGTGGAGGGTGGTGGTATAACAGGCTATTTTCCCTCAGGTGGGAAAACAGGCTCATCAACAGGTATAACAGTAGTAGAGTCGGCCGGAGTTAAGTGCTCCTCCTCCTCCTCCTCCTCGTCCTCATCCTCCTCATCCTCATCCTCACCATCAGCGTCATCCCTAGATGAGTCGCCGTCATCATCATCTCCATCATCTCCACCGTCCATAGGATAGTCAACCGGACCATCCTCTGTCTCATCATCCTCGTACTCCTCTGGATCCTCCTCGGGATCCGACTCAGTAACATGTCGGGTGGACTTAGAGTAACATACCCGGGTGACTCAGCAGTAGGTGAATCAATAGGAGGTAATGGCTGCTCCTCAGCTGGAAACTCATGCTCATCCTCCAATGGTATATACTCAGGGTATATAGGCTCTGGCACGTAGTCAGGATCATGTGCCTGTACGAACATAGGCTCACGCTCATCCTCGTCCTGAGGAACTGGCGGTGTCTGTGGATCCTCTGGGCCTGGTATGTAATCCGGTGATGGTGGGGCTACTGGCTGCATCGGGAGTCCATCGTATCCTAATACGATGACTCGCGGAACGCCTCCATCAAATATTTCCTCATCGGCTCCCCAGAAGACTCTGCCTGGTTCAGAATCGGTATAGACGGAAGTGTAGGTAACCGCAGATGATGCAGAAGACATGACTTACTGCAAAAAGCAAAAATAACTTATATAAGTATTACTTATAAGAGAGATCGGTATGATATGTCTATAAGCTTTAATTATAAGAGTGGTCTCTATGTTATATCTATAAGATTTAATTATAAGAGTCTTATAGTAATATACGTAATATAATTTATATACACGTATATCAATCAATCATGTAAGCACTTAGTAACTACTAATGCTAAAACAATGCATGTCATGTAAGCATATATCCTGGATGCAAACAAGTAATGTATGTATGTCCCTTGCAAATCCCATTTGTGAAAACAGTGTTTGAAAATGGTTATAGTCCAGACAAAAACTTTTGACATGGTTCTCTATAACCTTGGCTCCGATACCAATCTGTAACACCCCTAGATCTGGGTCGCAACGGAATGTGAATATATATCCAAGGGCGTTACTTCATAGATCAATAGCACAAGATATGAGAACGAACACTAAACGTGTCGTTTGAAAAAGATACATTGGATTAACAAAATACTTGTTTGTTACATAAGCTCATGGCTTCAAATTATTCAACAGTAACAAACAAATTCTACAATGCCGTTTACATGGGACATTATTAATTTGGCTGACCTCTAATTGAATCTATTATGTAATAATTAATAGTAGGAAATTAAGAAAAGGTTTTGAATGGTGCATCAAATTATTGTGCATAGAATCCATAGTGAATAGTGTTTTACACAACAAATTGTAAAATAAAAACTAAATGCCATTGGGAAAGCACGAATGCTAATGATATATGGCACAACATATATTGTTACCCAAATGAAACATCTAAGCACCATACATAGTTCAAATAGTTAATAAAAATAACATAAAGTCTGGAAAGTATACCAAAAGAAAGACATACACCATTCAAGGACAGAACATCTTGTGCTGGTAATAAAAGCGAATCATTTTTTCACGATATGCAAGTGCAGTCTATACAAGATCATCAATAGCCAATGGGACACTGTATGTTAACCTGTATGTAGAATAGGAAAAAAAACACTTAATAAGAAACAAAACTAAAAAATGATTTTGCTAATTTTAGTTCAAAACATATATAAGAGGATGACCTGTATAGGAACATGCACAGAAATACACCGCAATCGCCAAAGACCCCACCCTGTTTGGGAACAGGATCAGCTTGCCTAAAGGAAATCTTATACTTTGTTGGATCAATATTTTTCTTTTCAAACACACCCGTCTCCTTTAGAACCACAAGAATCTTCTCCTCTAAACACTCCCTCATCTTCAAATACCACGGACGGAATTACCCATCATGAGTTTCTTCACTGTCATAAAATGTAACAATTCCTGAACAGATGTGAAACATTGCAAGAGACCAATGACGCTTTGGTTTATTTATTGGAATTAAGACCTACACACACACACACACACACACACACACACACACACACACACATATATATATATATATATATATATATATATATATATATATTACGAGTTTAAATATAACATCAAATGTATTCAGAAGTTATAGGAAAAAAAATGTACCCGCTCAACATTACTCCATGCTACCGGGTATATATCATTGTTAGCATAAAAGAATGGCATAGACCCTTGAAGTAGGAAGTAACAACTCACTATAGCCCAATCCATATCGGACTCTTGGGTGTGCCACAATTACGTAACCCAAAGATCAATGTGCTAGATGCGATAGAAAACAAAAAAATAAAAGTTTCATAAGAAGACCAATAATTGTAAAATATATAATGACTATATGAAGATTTGCTTACCTCTTCAAGTAGCCATCCTTTGCGATTATCATCAAGACCACACAAACCATTCCAAAAACTACGATCAACAGTAATATCATTGCACCAAGGGAATTTACAATGATCTACAACATACCTACTCAAAAACTCTCCAAATCATGACTCAAGAAAATTTTGTCAATTATTTTGAATGGGCGTGCAAGATCCTATAAAAAATGATATTTCATACATGAGTAACAATTCATGGATCAAAATTAAGTTTTTCACAAACACTAAATACCTCAATCCAAGGTTTGACAGACTTGCACTTTTCAATCATAAGTGGATTCAATACATTCTTTTGATTTGCCAATTGTTCCATGCTAGGAACATTCAAAGTTGTAGACAATCTACTATACGGAGACCTCATTACATCAACATACTTCCTCTTTTTTGGTACACAAAGCTCGATTGCTAACTTCATGTGAGCAGATGAGTTCATATGCCCTATGATTTTTCTTTGTTTATCCTCTTTAGCTATCTTATTCAACCTAGTCTCCCTATGCTTGTATAACCTTTGGATCTCAAACTCTATTTTTTGTTCAGCCACCTCTGCCATCTTTGAAATATCATCCTGTTGTCTCTGATCTACAACCTTATAATCTGATCATCTTGCTTAGAATTGTATGTGTATTTGTAATGATGTGACAAGTATAACCCAACATTAGTACGTATTTGATAATTTTATGTGACAAGAGATAAATAACAATAGTAAGTTTATTACCTCACAATCACCTTTCTCCTCTCTAGTTTGTGATAAGCTGCAAAATCCATTTAACATAGATAAATTAGAAGAAAAATCTTGGTTGGTTGGTTGACTAATGGGTTTGCCAGGCATGAAAAAGAGCGGAACATCTCCATTATCATCACAACAATAAACATTACCAACATCCTAATAAAGATACAAAATTTATAAACAAATTCTAAACTTAAATACAAGATTAACAAATGTAAAACATATGGTTACCTCTTTGGGAGATGTGTCATCCTTGATGTCCGGCTCATCCTCTGATGTGGTTTGTAAAAAATCTTCAATATTTGGGCCAACTTTCTTCAATTTTTCTTCCTTTTTAACGCCACGTATTAGGTAAAGACTAACCTGTATGATACTCTCCAATTTTAAGATGCGTTATCTCAAACTCTTAACCTATTTCGGTAGTGTCAACAAACTTTCACATATGCCTTTCAAATCACGAACACGGTCAATTAGAGCAGCCTCTCGACCTGTCTCTCTACCACGTAAACCAGGATGAAATTCTTCACTAGATTTCTTCTTTGCCGCACGTTTTGCTAATCTTTTATTCAGATATTCCCCATACAGCCCTCCTATGGAAACAGATGGGCTCCTCGGTGCATACCACATAAAATAATCATTGCTAGGTGTGTACCATTTAGACTGAAGCTTAGCTTTTGTTGGGCTAGCAAACAATTAAAAAAAATTAAAAAATGATAACATATTACTTATTGGATTGCTTTATTATGGACATCAAATTATATTCATATTTTACCTTATGAAAAAGCTCGCCGAAATACTCCCACTTGTTAAATTTTGCTTTTCTCCTCCATGACAATGCTCCTAGGATGATTTCTGGCACTTTGGTCGACCAACGATCCGATACACAAGAAGACTTTATAATCCATATCTACAACCAATAAATCATTATTAAGAGTTAAAAACAGCTTGGAAACAATCTTCGGGATGTAAACATATTTCATAAAACTGTTTGGTAAAAAAACACAAACCTTGAAAGCAAAAAGAAAACCAGTCAACGAATAACTCAAAACATGATTGGGGTTTTTTCTCAATCCAGCTAGGTGCTCAAGCTTATGTTTTGAAGAAACATTTCTAATGGAATCATAAAGTTGCCTCCAGATGTGCTCACCCCAAGGAAATGAGTTCCAAGCATCAAGATTGTTAACCATTCTTAAAAATGCATCATCCACCACTGAAACCAACTCCCGCCCCATGAAGATAACCTCCAAAGATAACAACAAACAGACTCGAATTTGTGTCTTATCACTAACTTTGGAAACTTTATTCATCTCAAGTAAAGCTAAAACATCAATGTTTTTACATACACCCTATCTTTTCAGAATAACGAATTCGATATAGGGCGTTATCCCCATTCCTATACTCACAAGAAAAAGTATGCGGACCCAATATTAAAACCAGTAAACAAGCAAAACTACGACGTCCAAAAAATGGAGGACTATGGCCTTATACATCATATAGAGTGGCAAATCAAAGCTGTATCATCGTCAACTTTTTTTTAATAAAACAACACTTATTTTTTAAGAACATAAATGGATCATTACCATCACTCATTTCTCACATACATATTCAGCCAGGTCCATAACATGTTGTGTGAAAAACAGTGTACGACGGTCTCATGAAGCCTATCTTTGATTACGGAAGTAATGAAGTTTGCTTCTAAACATGAATCTTTGCGGATAATTCCTATTATTTAACAAAATAAAATATTAGATTTAGTCAATTCATATTTATCCTAGATGATAATGCCGCAAAATAAAGACGAAGAGAATTGTATAACAGAATTGGGACCAAATTGCTTCTTAAAAAACTATGTACGCCAACGGTTCAAGGTATGGTTCAATGATAATTGGAAAAACTAAACAGTTAATAAGATTCAACATAATTAAACAGTTAAATATATTTGATATAAATAGTTCATCAAAAATAAACAGTTAAATATATTTCCTAGATGAAAATCAACACACTAACAAACCCGCTAAACATGAATCAGCTTCAAAGGATCTAAAACACAACTTAAACGGTTGTATGAATCAGCTTCAAATGAGATATATATATATATATATAACAAAAAAAATCAATTAGAAACACATTAACTAAACCTAAAATCAAATAAGATATATTTCATATCAACTTTAAATGATCTAAAATGCTATAAGGGTTGAGAAATCAAATCGACACTACCAAATAGTGGGTTTACAGTTTATAAACTCAAACATCAACACTAAACTAAACAATGGCGACAAAGAAACATACAAAAATTATAGATCTACATAGAAATAAACTTAACTAAGCATTGGTTCGACAAAAACCTAACAACAATATCTTTTTTGTGTATGTTACTATATGAACTATTATAGATCTACAAAAAGATAACCTTACCATTGCATTCGTTTGACAAAAAGATAAGATCAAGATTTTGATGTGTGTTACTATGTGAACTATGTGAAAAATTAGAACTGAAATGAAAATTCAAAAATCATAAAAGAAAAAATTAAAAAAATACATAATAAAGATTATGTTAGATTTAATCATCGTCGGCGATAGAGCAGAGAGAAGAAGTCAGTAGAGCATCTGACGTGGACAAACAAACAAAATAGTACTTAAGGGTATTCGGGTAATTTTGCATTAAGTGGTGGGCCAACAAAAAGTACCCTGAAGTGGACACGTGTCCACCATCTAAGGCGGTAGAGCATGACCAATTTAGAAATTAAGATCACTTTTGACCAAAACACGCCAAGTACTATGTACTGATGGCTATTACAGGAATTTTCTCTAATTTTAGGTGCTATTCGATGTGTCAAATTGCTTAAAAATGTAGTAAACTTCCTTTTTTAATTATGTGTAGTCATCTTTTTTTTCTTGCTATTTAATCACCATACTTTCGAATTTCAATTTTTTGATGTAGCTTGTGACCTGTTAACCTACTAGATTCTACGTGAAACTGGTAAACCATATTAACTTACAAGTATGAAATTGTTTTTCATGTTTTTCTCTTTTTCTTCTCTTTCCACATCATCACATGATAAACATAACACCACCTTCATCTTCCATTTTCACACACACCACCATCCAAACACCCCCCAAACTGTATGATAAAATGAAGAAACAAAAAAACTATTACACACATCCAAACACCCCCTAACACCACCACAAATGGATCATCTACCCTTTAGCCATCACATCAATCCTCACTCTCTTCTTTCTCCTCATCGAAACTCAATCCTCACCCACCGAAACCCTCACTCCACTGCTGCTCCACCGCTTCACCACCACCATCTTCATCGAACACAAACTCCACCCCCTTCGTCCATCCCACACGCTGTCACCTCCTCGTCTCGCCTAGCTTACTTGCATTGTACCCTCTTAATAACAGATACATGGTGCATTTGGTTGTGAATATGTTGCACGTTGCTGCGGTTTTTTTGAAGAAATAGGACTAGGATTGGTTTATTAATTTGAGTGCTTCCGATTATCCGCTTGTGAAAGGGATACGATTTGAGTGGTGTTTGTGGATGGATCTGAGATATGATTTTTGTTATGTTTTTGTGTGTTGAGTCATTTTCTTTGTTGGATTTGTGAGGGTGGTTTTTTTGTTTTTACTGTTGGATTGAGTGACGAAGGATCTGGGTTTATGATAAGTTTTTTTGTTTATGTGTCGTATGATATGAGTGGTGTTCTGCAACTAAACCAAGGGGGTCCAGATAAATTTGGAGTTCAGCCACTTACTATTATGCCCTTTGGTAGAAACCCCATAAACATAGTTCCTTATGCAAATCATATCAGCCAGGTTATGGCTCCGAAAGGATGGTGCAATGGTGACTGGATCTGCACCTATGGTTTCCACAACTATAAATCTCGAGCAGAGGTATAGAAGTGGATTTTTTTTGCAAATTGAATACATGTTGCTGTTATTATCCTTCTGGTCTAGCTTTTAGTTTCCATAACTAATGTAGTGTGACAATTATATGATTGGTTGTGTTTAGTGGTGGTGGTGGTTTGTATGAGGGAGAACGATGTGTTTGTTTATAAGTTTTAAGAGGGTGAGGTGGCTTAATAAGCTGACTTGGATCAAGAAATAAAGGAAAAATAAATAAATTACCGGTAACATGCTAAGTAGGTAAACCGATACATCAAAAAGTCAAAATTCAAAAGTATGGTGATTAAATAGCAAAAAAACAAGATGACTACACAGAATTAGAAAAAAAAGGGAAGTTTACTACAGTATATTTTTAAGCAATTTGCCCTATTCGATCCTAGCAAGGTACACACGCGTTGTGACAATGATTGCCTTTGATTTAAATATGAGCGAGCAATGTTTGTCGCTTATATGTTTTCGGTGACAATAATTTTACAGATGCCGCTAACTTTAGTTGTAAAAAATTTAAGCAATAAAAAACTCTTACTAATACATAAATAGCTGGTACACGCTAACTTTAGTTGTAAAAAATTTAAGCAATAAAAAACTCTTACTAATACATAAATAGTTGGTACACACGTTGTGATGAGATAATATGTAAACAGTAGTAAGTAACATTATAAGATGAAGAAGATCAAAGTGATTGAAAGTGGTTTGTAGTCGCAAATAAGTAGCATACGGTTTAAGAAGTTGTATTATACTTATAAAAGTCTTCACTCAATCACTAAATATGATATTCTAATATAAAGTAATTTCATCATATATATGGAATTTTAAAAAGTTTTTGTATCATGTTAAAAACTAACTTTATATGTATGCACCTTCTAAAGTATGTTTTTAACTTGTTGGTAATTTTGAATTTTGTTTATTCTCCCACATAGGTGGTTTATATAACTAACAGGGAGATTATAATTAAAGAAATCAAGTTCTAAAAGAAAGTGTAGAAGTAACTATAGAAATAATAAATAATAGAGTAATCTAAAATACATTCACGTAGTTTACCCATTTTCGCACCATGCATCCGTGTCAGAAAAGGTTGGGACATATAATCCCTCCGTCAAGCAAGTCGACCATAAGGTGAATCGATGATCTGACTCAAGCCAAAATTTATATAATATATCAAATCGTAGACTTAGCATCTTTGCATGAGTTTTTTTTTTTTAGTTCATTTGAGTTTTTCTTAAAATGCATTTTTATTTTGTTTTGCAGTTTATGTTTAACAAGCAAGATAGCCCGCGCGTTGCTGCGGAGCTTATTTTTTTGCGAGTTGATTACATAAAACCACATTCATAATATATATTATACATCTACACCAGGTTGTGTCACGTTTCTCGTCTTAACCATATATGATACATTTTCTTTGCGAAAGTGCAGAACGGGCGAAGTTACCATATTTGTATAAAAAGCTTAACATGTTAACGATGGCATAAGAAGCAAACGTCACCTTTCAGCCCAAACATCAGTAACTACATACCGTTAGCCTTTACAATCTATAATCAGAATTTGTAAACCGAAAAAAGTGTTATAACACGATAATTCTTCATTAGTTTTCCCTTTCCTTCGCTAATGCAGTGCATCTCGTTCACTGGCTTAGCTGAAGCAATTCTTGTTCCTCTCAACACAACTCATTCATCCCTTAACGAACATCAAAAAGCTCTCCTGTTATTTAATCTCTTTAAGGATTGAGTCTCAACTTTATAGTCACATTTTGCAGTTGTTTTTCCAATGGTTTTCTGTTAAAATCGAAAAGTGTTATGCGATTGTCACTCATTTAAAAACATAAAAATCTCAAGATATTAAACGTAGTGCTCACTAAAATAGTATAAATAAATATTTAAAACATTCTATTTGACGATTGTCACAACTGCTTATTAAACTGATTTCTGTGATTTAATATTTTCAAATTATAACCCATATGCTAAGTAGCCAGTATACCTAGATGGATCACAATTTCAAGAATAGTATAACATTCTATACCTGACGATAGTCAAAACAGTAAAAATTCAAGTTTACTACTATAAACAACTTCAGAAATATATCTAGCTATGAACCAAAATGAAACTCAACAATTACCAAACAGAAATCAGTTCAGCTTATTTCTGAGGTCAAATGATAGTACTTATAATTTCTTCCTAATGCTTTTTGCCCACCTTTATATATTGCATAATATAACAGGTAAACTGGAAAGCCTAAGTGTACTCATATAATAGGCAAGCTAATATCATTACATGAACCTGGAAAAAAAAGATTTGTCCACAGTAAAGAACCACTAATTTTTTTTACAGGAAATCAATGCCGAAGTTGGCCCGGTAATAAATCCTTTTGTGGAACGCAAACAAATGCAGTACAATCAAACACTCATCATTGACCCCATACAAATGCCTTAATCCCACTTTGACTTCAGAAGAATGTACCAGCAGCAGCTGTAGCCAACCACCTCTTAAAGCTGAACATTTCCACGTACGCATCAATATTGTTCAGTTCCTGTGGGTGAGTGTTTTTAGGAGCTTAGCTAATGCATATCATTACATCACATTAGAGGAAAAAAAATTAATCGAAATATGATAAATGGGTTACCTTTTAGGCCATGTTGCTAGTTCTGGTATGCCGGTGCAAATATTATACTTGTTTAATGTCCTGCAATTAAAATCTAGGTTCATGGTAGTGTGCCGGGTTGTGGTTTCATTTATGGTCAGCAAGTAAAAACACCATACCATGCTCTGGCTTCTATCCTAAGTGAACAAAAAAAGCCTCAATGCTCCATTTTAAATAGTCTATATCCTCTCCAACACTCGACTATAAAAAAATTTAAACTCTGCCATTGTATAACCTAAGCTAAAATTCCAGCACATAATTGAGATACATAATAAAGCCGATTACTATATGTTAGTAATGCATACAATAGCAAAGATCTTTATAATAAATTTGGTAATTATAGTTATTTATGTACTATTGCCCATATCCCCAACATTCCATGGGTTGAAAGCATAATAGCAACAATGGAGTATGCAACATGACGTTGCTAGATATATATTTAATTCTTCTATGTATGTGGGGGCATTTATCAATAAAAATTCATCAATCTATCTTATCAATCATTTCAAGCCGATGTGTGCTAATATTAATTTTCCATAGCCTATTATAAATCGACCTTCAAAGTCATATTATTATTGTCCTTCAAATATCATAACTAAGAGCAATGAGATAACTAGTATTATAATATAGATTGCATATAGACGAAATGTGAAACAAGACCTGTATGTTGTCTAGTTTTCAGTAAAAATCCCTAGACACTAATTTTGTACCTGTAGGAAGCTACCATTATGTGAGCCGAAGAAGACGCAATATCGTCAGTCGGTTCATCCGTAGAAGTAGTGGCTCTACTACCGTTGCCACCTACAAAATACAGAAACACATGAGAACCCAACTATGTTTATTGATGCTGAGAAAAGACATGAGAGACAATCCGTAGACAGCTTTGAAGCAATAGAAGCAAAAGTGGAAAATCTTGTACGTTAGGTTCCAACGTATGTCTGCTCCATATGATTGAGAATTTCAAGAACCTAATGAATACGATCTGTCAATTCCACATGCAATTTGCGCTATAATGGATCACAAATTCCTGAGACATCAAGTGATGGATGTCACACAGTACAAATAAGCTCAAGGTATACGAATACCAAAGACGTTACCAGAATTCCCCATGACAGTTCAAACATATCTGTATGTGGCTTGCCTTTGGCCAAGGCGAGGAACTCGGTGAACCAAGCATGGTAAGATAGAAAGTTTCTATCACGCCTGTGCAAATGCAGAATTGTATTTACTAACTCTGATAAGGGTCTGAATTTCATGTATACCAGCAAAGACTAGACATTTCTAAGTGCGGAGCAAAATGGAAAACACAATGATACAGGCATGTCCCCCACCCAACAAGGAGCATGCTAACCCACACATAACATCTGCATCCCAAAGTTAAGGCTAAAACCTGAATGCAAAACCATTGTCGCTGTGTTAGTGTCAAGGGCCCGCCAAAATACGGTCATTCTCCCGCCCTGAAACAATTATCAGTTTAGCTCAAACTGAACATGGTCGCTAAGTCCGAACAACTGCATGTGCGTTATATAAACGCACCCCGTCCAAGATACGGCGTTTCACACTTTGAACAATTTCAAGCGGTGCAACTTAAAGCAGAACAATCCTCCTCACCATAGTTTATAATATACTAATGGAGCATGTACTCCACGCAAAAATGTGGTGGCCCATATTAGGGCTTATGCAAAAAGAATGCCAAAAAACAAGACGAGGAAGATTTTATAATACTTTACTATAATACGGACGTAGGCCGTTTTGTGTTGTGTTACATTGTATTCCGGCTTGCCAGCTACAGGTTGTTTAAATACTAAAAACTCATCGTATTAAACGCTATTGAGTATAACAATTTGGCCAGAGGAATTTGATGTGCCTAACGCATCATGGAGGTTGCTGAGGCAAGCAATACTCGCACTCTGCCATCCTTCCACTATCCGCGGCAAGACAACATATTATAAAGATCATCATAGCTAATGTCTGCAAATATAAAAGCAAAACGAAACAGCATTTGTGGTTGTAAGCATAGCCCAGGGCATGTTACCTCGCCAATTTACTTGGCAAGCAAACAACAATCCTGATTGGTAGGTAACCCATCAAAATACCAGCCTCGCGTCCATATGTTATGGGGACAAAACATATAAACACGAACATCACAAATACTATTATTTCACTCAGCACACGACGTTTCGTGTTGCTGGGTTCGTCATCATTCCTGAAAAAATAAACATCCAAATAAGATATAACTTTAAACCACTCGCCTTAAACGTATTGCATAAAAAATGGTAGATTAGTATCCAATAATCAAAATCATAAGAATCAATAGAGGACAACGGTAGTGCAACCATCTAGACAAAAATCGCAATAGTCCAACACTCCTAAACTTTTATAACGGAGTGTTATGCAACAGTAAAAAACTCACAAACCATTTCCTTATCCTACTAATTTTAAAAAGTAAAAACATACCGAAATTTGATAGTATTCCGCCACCGAGGTAGCCTCAAAAGTGTTGTGACCTAGGTAAGACCCCATTTGTGTTATTGTTTTTTTTTTTTGGATCACGACCACAAAACAAAAGCCCTAAATACTAAAGCGTGTATGACTTTGAACTATGAATGTAGCAATGCCAGAAAGATAGACGCATCTTGATGTAAATAATCGAGAAAAAAAAATAAGCCTCCTGGTAGAAGATAATTTATAATTTTTGAGTACACGAAAGGGGTCAACGCATGGGCTGGGTTAACGAAATTACGCCTAGATCGAAACACAAAAACTAATTCCCACTAATTGCAAACACCCAAGGTCTTCAAAAAAGGTCCCATTAATTTAACCCACACAAGTACCAAACTCCCCACATTCACATGTGTAATTGCTATAACCAATACCATCTACACCTGAGAGATCAGATAGCAAGGAGCTAGTCCCAACCGAAAAGGGTCCAAATATTAACAAACACCTTCTATGGTTCTGATTCAAATCAACCCATTACTTGGTCTACATTAAATAAACAGCTACATGACATAACATATAGTAATAATCTGGTTACCCTCATAGGTGTAGGTCAAGTAACATTTTTTGATTTTAACATCATCAAATGTGAACTAAATATTCAAATCAAAATAAGATATAACGTCAAGACACAGCACCTAAATCTAACAAAAAACCCCGTAGAAATCAAAACCCTATATTTTTATACATATTATTTGCGCAACAAAAAATAAAAAACCTAGGAGAAATCCATATGATTAAAAAAAAAGTAAATAACCTACCTAATTAGGATAATATGAAGCTTGATTAGTACCTAAACCCATATCGCTAGATCGGTCAGCGTGAAGCCGAAACCCGGATAAAAAAAACCCGGAAACGATTGATTTCACCACCTCGGTAAATCGCTATAATGCTCAACCACATACAATAAGCCATGGAACCAGAAGAATGGAGATGAAGGCGGCCATTACAGTATAGATGAAGTACGAGAAAGCAGGCGGGTAAAAGTATATACCGCCATTTTGGATCACCTGAAACTGAGCTAGATTAGAGGCATTGGGCTGGAGCATCGACAGTGCTTATAATGAACAGTGAAAGAGGGAAAAAACGGTGTCGTTTTACTTCTCAAATGTGTAAGATAAGAATTTTTTCATTGCCTATAGTCATTAAAGATTAGTTGACTATACTTTATAGCAAGGGTTGTTATGAAATTATTGAATTACGATCATAACCATTTTCGCTAATTTCAATAATCATGGATAATCTAGTAATTTGTGTTTTATTTTTCAGCAATGTCATTCATGCATTGTATTGTATGTACTAGATGTACGGTGTAAATTTAAAGTGTATGATTATTCCATAAAACTTCCCATGAGTTTTTATTAACTTTATTAAACATCCCATATCCCCTGGCCACCCGGGTCGAGCCAAAACTGCATTTAATGCAGTGTTGGGTCAACCCGCCGAAAACCACTATTTGCCATCATGCCCGCCTAAAACCCGATTGTTATTTAGCCCTACCCGCTTAATTAAAACCCACTCACTCTTTCTTGCGCCTCTCCGTCATAACACACAGATACTCCAGCTAATTAAAACCACTCACTCCTCACATCGCTCTTTGAGTATCCTTCTCTTTCCTCCCTCTTACCCTCTGATTAACACGAATAAAGCTGGAAAAAAAGCCACGTGTCTTTTAACCCTTGACTCATCATCTTAAGCTTTGAGGTCAAAGCTTCTTTAACGGGGGAAGAATGTCACACTCCGAGATTTTCAGGTCAATATTTTAAGCTTTTCCCGACAATTATCTTTGACTTTTATACGTTACGTTTGAATCTGGCGGTTTACAGGGAAGTAAACCCAAGTAAATCTGAAAAACGTCATCGGACGCGTTTCGACATCGGATATTCATTAGTTTAGATATTATATGAGTAATTTTATCTTTTCTAAGTGTTTTGTAGTTTATGACCACTCCTGGTATTTATTTTTACGCTTTAACGTTTAAATTGCGTTTTTTACGTTTTTGACCTAACGGAACCCCGGAAACTCAAAATCTTTTCGTGTAAACTTTAGTTATCGTCCATCTCATATTCTTAAGTGAATTTTTTTGTTCATATCCCTCCCCCTCTATATATTAAACGCCCAAACCCAAGCCAAATGCACCATAAGTCTTGAAATTAAATAAATGACATCTTTTCTTGAACTTACCATGCATGTGTGTGAAAGTGACACATGATAGTGTCCATTTCATGCACAAGTATCACCATTTGACTAGAACATGTGACTATTTGATCACATGACTTCTCATTTTGACCAAAAATTAAATTTATGACCTAATTCATGAACCTTGATCAAAAATTTTGAACCACGTGGCCCTTGTGGCTTGCCAATTGCCGAACCACACACACACACTTTTGGTGTGTGTTGGTCACTTATACTCCACTTGAAAAGTCAAAACCTTAGCTTTTGGCCTATAAATACCATCACATATCATAACTTAGGGTTTCATAATCATTTTCAAGCCTCCAAAAATTTCCTTCTCTCCCTCTTGTCTTCTTGAAACCCACGGCCAACCAACACCCTTATAGGGTTCCCATTTTCTTTGATTTCTTGCATAATCCAAGCATACTAAGTTCATTTCTAAGAACATCTAAGGTGTTTGCAAGTATTGGTTCTTTGATTTAAGGATTTTCTTCAAGATCTACAAATTAGGGTTTGGTTATTATTTGGGGTTTTTCAAGATCTAGTGATTTTGGGTATAGATCTTGTGTTATTGCTTCTTGTTCTTCATTCTTGTAAGTATCTTGGATCTTTCTTTGTGGTTTGCTTATGTCCTTCTTATATGTTCAAAGATCCATACATCCATATGTTGTGTTTTATTTTTTTTAAAGATTTTAAAGCAAGATTTTATAAATAATGATGCTCCTTTATTTCACTAATTAAATATTATGTTCTTGGTGAGATAAGAGTTGAATTAGTGTTGAAACAATAGAAATAAAGGGATTAGGTTATATTTAGGTGTGGTTTTGTTGTGGATTAGTTGTGAATGGAGATTATGCTAGATTAGGCACTATTGTGAAGTTTGGGTGGATTTTGGTTGCGTTTTTGACAAAAAGTGCTTGCTGTCCCAAATTTGTTTTGAGGTTTTGGTCGACCTAAAAATATTTTCATTAGGCGTAAAAGTAGTTTTTGGAGAGCTCGTTTCGAATAGATAGTTTTTCATATATCGCACATTAAAATTGGATTTAAAACGACTAAGTTATAGACGAATGAAACTTGAAACATTTTTCGGCAAAACCAGATGAATAGTGTGCTGATGTGAATAGTAAAATGAGTTTTCGGACACTTTCGGACATTTTTAGACTTTCTAAACAAAGCGAAACAATATAGAACCACTAACCTACTGAATAGTAACAAAAATCCAATTTAAAGACGTCGTTAACATATTTTGGGAAAAGCGAGAAAGTTACTAAAAATAGTAAGTTTGATAAAAATTTAGCGAAACGGACATAGAAGTTAAGCGATTAAGGCTCGTTAGTGCGTTTTGAAAATATGGAAACTATATAAATATAGGGGACGGTGTTAACTTTTTGAAACTAAAAAATTTACTAAAATAGAAACTTTCTAAAAATAGTAATTTTTGGGGTAAATGCCAAAACTTAACGAAAAACAATATGATTTTATTTCGTCATGATTTGATAATCAAACTAAGGCAAACACACATGGATGTATTTTGGTGATGAACATATTGTGCAATTCTTGGCATACTTTCCGTGTTTCTAAGACGCGTTATTATTCTAGGTCGCGGCTAGATTTCTATACCATCTTTTACTTGCGTGATGATCATTTGCTCATTTTGCTAAGGCGAGTTCATAGCCCCATGTTTTACTACTTTTACTTTACTGTTTTGGGGTGAGAAATATTGCTTGCTTTTTTTTAAACTAGGGACACAGTTACTTTACGTTGCCTTTTCCTGATTACGTGTTTCCTAAGTAGCAAATAGAATTGGGTATTTAATCTATATAATTTTTTGGCTGGTGACAAGATGGAAGTGGGTTAGGGCTTTTTTCATATCGGTTGAAACTCTAATTTATTAGGGTTTCTTTCTTTGTTCGTGTGTTTGTTTGGTTGTGGGGTTTGTAATCATGTAGAGAGGGTTTCTATCAAGCAGTTCTATGAATAAGAAAGATAATGGAGAGGATAAGACAAAGAAAGGTTCGGTATTTAGTGATTTAGCAAGCAAAATCACGAATATAGATGGGAAGATGATTGGCAAGGATGGTAAACCATTACGAGCTGTTAGACGTGTGGTATTCCAGGAACCTATTTCTGTTGCAGAGGTGAGCGAGGCTGATCAAGCTTGCGTGCAGAATGTTTCAAATACCCTGTCTCATCCGGTTGTTGATAAAAACGTGGAACGGATTGTAGAGGAAGTGTCTACTGATGCGGATGTCTCTAATGCTATGAGGTCTGATTGTAACAATGATGGTTCGAGTGGTGAAGCTGCTAATGTCGATAAGAATGAAGCAAGTGGTAATGTGAATGGCATATCTTCGTTTGCAAGCCTGGTACGGCCTAATTCAGCGAATAGCAAGGTTAATTTAGTGAATGGCATATCTCAATGGAAGGAGGGCTCTTTTGCTAGTCTTTTACGCCCTAAAGAGGTAACCAACAAGCTGTGTTTTCGTACTCTTGTTAATAAAGAGAAAGTTGAGTGTTCTGATTGCGTGCTTCTAAAGGTTGCGGCTAACTTGGTTAAGAGCAGATATGAAAATTCTATTGTTGGTTTTTTTGTTGGGAAGGACCCCTCTTTCCCAGTTGTTCAAAATTATGTTTCGAACACATGGAGTAAATTTGGATTTGAAAAGATTACAAGGAATGATAACGGTGTTTACTTGTTTAAGTTTGCATCTAAAGCTGGATTGGAACAAGTGTTAGAAAGAGGCCCGTGGATTATCCTGTAAGTCTCTATTATTCTTAACAAATGGTCTTCTAATGTGTCTTTGAAAAAGGGAGAGGTCACTAAAGTCCCGGTTTGGGTAAAATTATATAATGTGCCTGTTCTAGCTTACTCTGAGGATGGTTTGAGCTTGATTGCTACTCAAATTGGTAAACCGGTTATGTTGGACGCGTTTACTAGCTCTATGTGTATTGAATCATGGGGTAAAATCAGTTTTGCTCGTGCTCGCATTGAATAGTTCACATTTTTTGCTCTACATTGGAAGAAAGGAGTCATTATGGCTATTCTGAAGAAGAAGGTGTGATGGACATATTAAAGAAGTTATCCGAGTTAAGTACGAACGGAAGCCTCCGCATTGTGTTGAATGCAAAAGTTTTGGTCATAGTCATGATTTATGCCCTAAACGTGTTAGAGATGAAGTTCCTAAGGCTCCATCTATGGCGGTTAAACCTAGCACCATGCATCACGTTCTTTTGATGGTATTAGGCTGCCGAAACCAAATTCAAAGGTTCATTGGCAGCCAAAGAAAAGTGAAGATTCAAAAGGAGGTTCTAATACCACATCTCCTAGTGGTACAACAAAGGAAAGTGACAAAGGGGTTAAGGTATCATCTCCTTCTCGTGCTAATCAGAATATGACCACCCCATTATCTAATTCTTTTGATGTGCTCAACACGGCTGAAAAGGAGGATGTGCAAAACCCTAAGGTTAGTGATCATGCTGGTACTAGTAGTTTGAATTTACATGTGAACAAAGACCAAGAGGGAAGCCTTTGGTCACGGTTTAATAAACGAAAGGAAAATGCTAAAGGGTACATTACTTCAAAATTAAGGATGAGGTCTGATGATGATAGAAGTTTATATCCACATGGTGGTGGTATTTACAGATGGCACGGAGAAATTTGGAATGTTATGATTGCTATGGGACCCAGTGTATGATCGAGGCCACAAGAAGCAAGCTTTTTGTGATCAATAGATATCCGCCTAAATAGTCATGTGTAGGAAGTAGTATGTTATGTTAGTTTATAAGATGGCATGTCATTCTTATATAGTGGTTTGGTTTGTAGTTTTCTTTGTGGCTTGTTAGTGCCCACGTAACGGGCTGGGTTATAGGATTTCACCTACAACTTTTGTACTTAAACGTCTTTTTAGAGTAATACAATTTACCGGGGAAACCCTTTACCTAAAAAAAAGTAGCAAATAGACCACTATGCCCGAACTATCATGAACCGTCATTTGCTTGACCGACCGTACTGGTTAAGTGAGCGTGAGTGTTATAAATAGATCTATTGGGAGTAATTATCCCTATCCGGGTAAGTAGCGCTTACTAGATTCGGAGGTCCCGAACAAACGGATATATACCATGTCGGAATGTCAATAGGTGATCTTGGTCAGATACCTTTAGGGCGAGGAATACTATTTGGCATATAAAATGCTTCCTTTTAAATTGAGCTTTGGTGTCATGAGCTTAGTGCAACAGTAAATATATTCTTTTTATGTGAAGTTGTATCAGTTTTTTTTGGTAAAAGGGATCACACCCTGGTAAAATATATTAATTACCAAAAAATCAATGAAGAACAATGGAATGTGGCAGACATACCACATTAACCTCAAGCAAAGCTTGAACTACTAACCAGCCGCTAAACAAACATACGGCTAACTAACCACTATAACACCGACAATGACACCAATAGGGAAAAACCACCGAATAAGACAAATACTAAAGCAATACATCGTCTAGTATTACTTCTAAAAATAGACTCCGGAAGCTTCCACAAGCGAGCAAACTCTAGCCCTGGTCTCGTCTTTTTAAATGAGCATGTGATAAGCTTGAGACGAATAACCGAGGTGATAATCTCCGTAAGCTGAATTGAAGACCGTTTCTGATTAGAGAAAAGTCTTGCATTACGTTCATGCCAAATATAATAAACACTCGCCGAAAATACAAGCTTAGCAATAACACTCTTACATGATCTTCTATTAGCATAGGAACTAAGAAAATCAACAACATCCTTATAACCACCCACCACATTAGAAAGAGCCGCAAGATCTTTCATGTGATCCCAAACCTGCGTAGAGTAACCACATTTGAAAAATAGGTGATTATTAGAATCTGGCTGATCTCCACACAACGAACAAGAAGAAACAAGCCTCGTATTGACATCCCAATGACGAAGCAGGTCTTGAGTCTTCAATTTGCCATGAATAACGGTCCATAGCAGCAACGAAAACCTTGGAACACAATTGTTAAACCAAACCACATCATGCCAAGGAACAATTTCAAAGTGAGGACGAATACAATCCCACACATTAGAAACCGAAAACGGCTTAACCAGCCCATTAATATTACGCCATTCCAATCTATCTTCGATATCAGAAAATATAGGAGGAATAATCGAACATAACATCGGATACTTAGCAAACCAACATTAATTAGGCCAGCCCCACGAGCCGTTTACGACCAGCTCATTGACCTTAGTAGACAAATCATAACCAGCTCTAAAAATGTCACGTGATGTGACAATCCTAGATATAGGCCCAACATGACACCAAGAATCAAACCAAGCGGACGCCGTTAAACCATCCCCAATGCGATACCAAATGAACTCCCTAATAAGAGGGCGAAGTTGAAAAATCTTACGCCACCCCCACGACAAGTTACCACGACACGGAACCTCCCAAAAAGAACGACCGTTTAATTTGTACACATGAATCCATTTCACCTATAACGATTCTTTGGACGAAATAAGATTCCACAAGTGCGATACCATGAGGGCCTTATTGAAAGTATCAAGCCTTCTAACACCAAGGACACCTTCAATACGCTTCCGACAAACAATATCCCAAGAAACATTAGCTTTACCTTTCTTAAGCAGCCCTTGACACCACAAGAAGCCCCTCATAATCTGCTCCACGTCAAGTAAAACACGAGAAGGAAGAACAAACATCGAAGCCCAATCAATATGCATAGAACCAAGCACCGATCAAATCAATTGTAATCTACCCGCTACCGAGAGAGACTTGTTCTTCCAATCCATCACACGACCGCGAACTTTCTCAATTAGCTCTCTACAATCTCTATAGACCGGCCTAGACGATACCAAAGGAACCCACCAAGTACTTAACCGAAACGCCTTCTTCAAAAATGGGAGAACATGTAAATAGCAATCTTAACAGGTTTAAGAACATTACAAAAATAAGCCCGTCTTTTTGGAGAACAGGAGTTAAACCCGAAGCAGCTTAAATTCATCCAATCTCATAATCCACCTAGCCGAGATCAACATCACCGTGATCAAATAATAATAAATCATCCGCAAAACATAAATTAATCAAATCCAAATCAGCACAATAGCGATGAAAAGTGAACATTTCAGAATCTATAACCTTCCGATGAAGCATAAGAGTTAGCACTTCCATAATAAGGGTGAATAAATAAGGAGACATAGATCCCTTGACGAGAACCACAGTTTACCCTTAAAATAACATGAAGACTACAATTGATACAAGATAAACACAAAGTGGAGGTAACACATCTCCATAATCCAAGCAACCATATCGATATCTATGCCAATCTCAACGAACAGCCTACAGCACAGCGTACATGACTTACTAACATAAGTTCCCTGTACATACGTCCTGAAGCGCGTGAGAGACATCCACGGCATCTACAAGTCACACCCGCGACACCACGAACAAATGACATCTCAGGACCTGCAACCATCATTCATGACTCATTTCTCGCGCGCGCGAGCTAATCACTATAGTTATCTGCCACCGATGCAACCAATGATCGCGCACTTATAGTTGCGATGTGAGACTATACTCTCATCTTCTGCATATCTACGACAATACATCCCTTCATCCTGCGTCTACCGAGACATACGAGCGATTCAAAGCAACACATTGAGACTCATGCCGCACGTCATAGCACAAGAACTATGACGCTAGACCGACAGATCTGGTCACACAACACCCTAGTTCGGCACACTTGGGCATACCATTTTAGGCTCTAACTGGCGGCAGCGAGAACAAGATGTGTCACAAGACATTCTTCACATTCTTCACTCACAGCAACTCTATCATCTAGAGAAAGACAACACTCAGCACAACACACACACACACATCACACCACAACAATATCCCAATGCACACACTTTTTTAAACAAAACATCTACGCTGCACGTACTACACTCCTCGCGCCCGAGCGAGCTTACATCATACCACATCATGCGCGAGCAGAAAACATGCTCCATCATCGCCTCATCTCTACAGCAACAACAGTCACGCCCAATCGACCTACTTAGGACGATATATCTATCCACAAAACATCGCGGCTCTACACCTCCGTCTCTCTACGAGACAAAAGCGGCTCCGTCATACGCAGCATCCGAG
The DNA here is from genome assembly GCA_026074375.1 of Tanacetum coccineum. Lineage (NCBI taxonomy): Eukaryota > Viridiplantae > Streptophyta > Magnoliopsida > Asterales > Asteraceae > Tanacetum > Tanacetum coccineum. The sequence continues at coordinate 27,676 of BQNB010015211.1, read as the reverse complement.
GATTAGTGCACGACAACAGAAAATATCGCTGAATACTTGACACAAGAGCCAACTCAGCACGCATGAACTCACACCAATGCGTAGCGCGCGCTCATTAGAGATCTCACCTGACACTACCACGCAATCACACTATATCACCTCTACTCAGCGCCGCTTCTCTGCACCGACTTGTGCGCTCGGTACAATCACACTCATTCAGCGAGAGGTCCTGACAGAATGATGCATCGAAGACAACATGAGACCAGAGGCATAATTCATGCCGAGATAATCAGAGACTCATAACACTCATCATCTTCTATGGATAATTCAGGCTTACAAATGACACACATCTGCGAGAGGCACATCCATTGGTAGAGCATATTAAACACACATGGAAATTGAGAAATGCATCGTTTATAGGATGACTAGGTATGGTCTCTCTCTACATGCGTCACGTTGTATGTCATAAGGAGTCTACACATAGTAGCTGCGCGAATGTACACATAGTAGTCGCGAGAGCTTTGACATGAGCTATATTGATCAGGTTCATAGACAGAATGGACATCTGAGTACACTGTAGCGTAGATTAGATCTCTCTACTGATGTCTCACATTGATAGTCTAGAGAGACGACTAGGGAGATCATTTTTCTTTAACAGAGTCTACAGTGGTACGCGTTGTGAAAGACTGATACACGCGCGCAACATGATATGATATACCTTCTTACTCTGTTTTATTCGTGATAACTGGCTTAGTCGTGCCGAGTCTTATTCTAGATGCACAATTGACATGTATAGGGGAGACTCATTTAGGATATACACTTGCGGGGGGGGGAGGGGGGGAGGGTGGCGGGGGGGGGGGGGGTGAGTGGAGGGATGATGAGGCACGAGAGAAGAGTGAGTGTGTTACGAGAGAGAGCGAGGAGCTCGCATGTAGAGAGAAGCGTAGCGAGAGAGGTGTTGCAGCGCGGGGATATAATATTATCTGTGTTTACAATGTTCTACATACTTGTCAGTTTGAGGTGATTGTATCATATATGAGAGTCACTATATCTGGACAATGTTGTAGTGATATGGGAGACTTACGACGATACTGGGAGTTTTAATATATGTGTATACATGATAGCTAGGACACATTGTGTATATTTGTTTGGGGAGGTATACAAGCATAGACACTTGAGTGTGAGAGAGGGGGTGGGGTAATGAATGTGTCACATAGGGTTGCTTCACACATGTTGACATAGTTCAACACGTGTCTAATACTTTAGGATTGGGCAAGGTGAGCGTCTAAATTGTAATGAGTGTACATCATGGATAGTGCGGAGAGAGTATCTATATGTTGTTACATTTCAACGTGAGACTATGTTATACAACCGCTAATTGAGGCATTTAGCAGTTTTTTTGGGTGATACTGGATATGGAATACTCTCTGTATAATCGGTTAGGGAGTGAGATAGTGATCATGTTGGTCAGCATACACTACTAGGATTTATAGTAGGGTATTTTAGTGGGTAACAGACACAACTGAGTTCAGATATAGAATGAGGAGAGGAGCATTATTACGTTTGATGTACATATTCATCATCGGAGTGTATTTATATGTACGTACACTCCGTAGCTAGTAGGAGAGCTATAGATTCTGAGTGTAACATTTAATGAGCTTAGGCATGATGTATGTTAGGTATTCATTGTAGTATGTGCATCTTGGACGACTAGCTTATGTCAACGGCTGTGATTATCGACTACATAACAGCTTGAGGGTTAGAACATTACATACACATTCAACACACACTATGTGAGTGGGATACACTACATTTGGTCACTCTTGTTGCCGCTGTGTGGACATATCAGATGAGGGTACTTTCACATAGTGTATATCATAGATTCAACGAACGATTTACATGGTGATTACACATTGATATATTATAGCTACATATATAGTTTACACATACTACAGGTGAGATACTGGGCGCGGTCAGACGTAGGTCGTGGTACATAGTCTCTCTGTTAGGAGACACACAGATTTTGAAGCACTCAGGTGCGCGAGTTGGACTGTGATGAAACAGTAGGGTACACATACATACATTATGTGGAGACACAATTTAGCGAGTTTGAAGTTATATAGGGAGTTACAATTATTAGAATACTTAGGTGAACACGCGAGGTTTATGCAACGAGGACACAACACGACGAAGAGTGTGTCATGAGGTTGCAACAGCGTCACTTATATACTGGATGACGGGACGCGCGACCATTCTGATCTTATTCAGTCGAAAAGGCGTAACCAGATACAGCACTAATTACTCAAGGAGATAGGTATACTATTACGGACAGGAGGGGACGCGCGATTACACAGTCTACGACAATGGTGAGTTGATAATGGACAACACTAGAGTACACTCTACACATGAATCATATATTTCTGACACATCTATTGCAGATAAGGAAACACGATACTTGTCTATAAGGAAGCGGTAGGGTACGCACGTAGAGGGGATCAAGACACAAGTCATAGACCTCACACACGTGGTGCAGTGAGGGGTGGCATGGTATATCAATCGTGAGCGTTGTCTCATCTCTCTATAACTAGAACAACATATAGTGTCGTGTGTATCTTGTATAGGCAGGTCTTAGATAGGCATTAATTAGAGCAAGATACACACGCATACAGTTATTGTCACGAGAGAGTCTTCTGAGATACTCGAGACATGTGGCAGGAAGAGCTGACGACACACAAGAGGCACACAGGAGCACAAAGTCAATTAAATCTCCTCTCTCACACACTCTATACGAACAGACAAGATCAGCATGGTTGAACAATTCACTATTTAGAGATAGTGATGTGAGGAGGGCATGGGGTCAGTATTTAGAGTGACAACTTGCTTAAGTGATTTTACACTCAATCATGTGGAAAGAGACTGTTCTAGTGGTTTACTGCAACATTATGATAGTAAGGATCTACTCTCATCTTAGAACACGACTACATCAAGGTGGTTAGTACACAAGGGTGGCTCACATATATTGTTTGGGGGGAGGACTCGTAGGACTCTACTTTAGAACATTGTGATATCTGAGAGAATATGACTGACATACATGCGATGAACAGGTTAGATAAAGGGACTAGATCAATGTGGGAACGTAATTATTATGGGACTCAGAGGGGAAAATTGGTGTTGTCCTACATACGCATATAGCTGTAGATGGTATGTGAAGAGGAATTTACATTAGTTTGAGACGTTATTCTGATGTTGGTCACAGAACAGTCTGGGGACGTGGGCGAGTTGTGAGTATATTACTTGATCACGTTCATTTGTAACGAGTACTCTGAGATCACATATTAGCGATATCTTGACACATGTAGTAGGGTTGGGATAAATTTGGGGTGATTATGTGAGATAGGATGACAGGAGGATAGGTCGGTGACTGAAGCATGGATACAGGAACTCAGAGTGAGTAAGCGAATAGCGGTTATTGTGTGCCACTATTCGATAGAGGACGAGATAGTAGGATCTTAGTGATGAAGAGGATGATGATGGTCTCGTATCGAGTCAGGAGTAGATTTTAGAGGAGATGTACTTAGTCTGTTGGTCATTAAGAGTATCATTGGATGCTAACTAGGAGAACATATAATGTGTGTGATGCCTTAGGGGAATGGTATTGGTGAGTTATTTGTATGCGTACATGTCACTCTTCATTTGGGCTTTGTGGAATGTGAGGGAGGACACGCATCATACGACTACTTTGCACTCTTAAACACATGATACAAGAGTGGAGTAGCGTTGAGTCGTTTAGACTTATCTAGTTGAACACAAGGGTAACAAAACGCAGATTGCGGCTTGAGAGTCTAGACGATTGACACACAAGGTAGAGGTTCTGCTTGTCAGAAGCATTGTGTGAGGTTACTCGACAACAGATCGTACGGGAGGAGCACACTATCAGAGCACAGAGAATTAGTGGTGAACGGAGGGACATGAGATGAGAGTGTCGTATGTGTGACTTTACAGTGACCTACTCAATGACGTGTGTGAGTTTGTGGTTAGCACACATTTAGTTGGTAGATATATCATGGTCCTAACAAGGGGCATGATTGTGGTCAGACAGGGTGATATTGAGAGAACTCGATACGAGGGATTAGAGTCATAGGCACTGAAAGGGATATAGACAGTTTGGGTGGTACATAGAAGGGACGTTCTAGATCAGATCTCTTCAGGACACATATGGATATAGTTTGCATATAAGGAGCAGAGATTCTTAGTTAGAGACTATAGGTCACATCACTGAGACACGCAATGAACGATTTATAGAGGTGTCTTTGAGAATGACGTAATTGTCAGCACAGTGTGTACTAGACGTACAGTACACTAGATACACAGAATTATCAGACACACTATATTCTAGCTTATGTGACGGTAGTGATGTAGTGAGTTTATCTCATGTTTTAATTCAACGTCTCGACATTAAGTTAGTTGGTGTCTACAAGATCAGTGTTCTCATGAATGTGTGTTGAAGACTTGGTACGTAACTGATCTAATAGATTAGTTATAGTAAGTATTGAGAGATTATGATGGATTGACGAGACGATTGACTCATTGATGATACACATCACACAAATTGTATCCACAAAATACTACACAACAATATGCAATTAGACTGGACTATAAAGTTTATATTAAACAAATTATAGAGTCAGGTTGAGTGAGAGAGGAGATTCAACATACATGATGTGATGTTTTACGAGATATTTGTATTCTCTGTTCAGTGAGTTAGCGTGATATAACTCTCTGCATTAGTGCGTGTGGTTATTGTAGGAGGTAGATACATCACTTGACAGGTGGGTGATGTAGAGGTTGAACAGTCACGACACGAGAGGGTACTGTACGTGACATTGTACGAATATAGGATGTCTGAGATGTTCATTTCGATTCTACGCAATGCACACACGGTCTTACACATACATATATCTTAATTGGGGTAATGTGGAGTGGTATTAGGATGATTACTTGAGGTACTATGGGGATCAGAGATGGGGTCTAGTTGAAGCGATACGTATTTTACTGGATTATCTGCAACTGTAGTTATCTTGTCATTTCTACTTGCACAGCAGTGAGGTGTCAAAGAGGAGGATATACAGAGCGGATGTGTATAAGCACTTATGATGAGGGGGGCCGTCAAGGTCAAGGTAGATGAGAGATGTGTGGAAGGTGAAGGAGCGGCGTGTCAAGGGGAGGTGACTGTGGATTGGGGAAACGATCGTTGTGATCATGTAGAGGGACAGATTGATAGGGGTGGGAGAATTGGACATACATGTGTTGGATGGCACACAGAGAGAGTCTCTTTAGACAGGAGAGATGTGGAGACGAGAACCTGTATATACATAATAGGTTAGACTGGCTGGTCAACATTATAGACTAGAGAGCGGGTTTGTGGATGGGTAGATTCATGAGTGCACACACAGTACTGGTAGACACACATTATATAGGATATGGACTCAATGTGTTGGGATGTAGCTAGGGATATCGTGTAAGGATGGGGTGTTGGGATACACTGTAGTGACTGAGAATGTTAAAAAAGTGTTATTGAATATAGTATGAGGGCGCACACACAGGGAACTCAACAGCTGAGTAGGAGTGTGAACGTCAGTAGCTTGGGTGTGTGTCTATCTAGTGTGATGTTTAGTGGTGGGATGACAGCGGCTAGGTTGACTGATAGGTATCATGAATGAGGTTGATTAGCTGGGGTACAGTTATTGTTTTATGGTGGGTGCGAGGTTGGTCATGAGGTAAGTTGTACAGGGGGTGTCTACTGTGATACACAATACTATTTATAGGAGTCTATTAGAATCGTAAATTACCTCTGTTTCAGGCAGTGGATATTCTGTTTAAGTTTCTTGTGTATCAGTGAGTACTCTTTCCTATGGTAATGGCACTTGGTACTCACCTCTATAATGGGAGGGCTTTATGTGAATCAGGATTCATTTGGACGGGTGTGTGTAGATTTAGAGAAATTGCGAGATTCTTAGAACGGAGGTGGAGGTGATTATTTACGGAGGGTGGGTGAGTGTGTTTTGGTGGTAGCTCAGTTAAGAGCATGCTGAGGTTATTGTTTACCATCACGAGATATGTACACGTAGTTGAACACAATAGTTGTAATTGAGTGGAGAGTAGAGTACAGTGATTGTGCAGCAAGTGTATTTTGATAGATCTATTATTATTTTGACTATTGATTGGGGACTAATATCTACATGATGTAGTGGAGAGTCTTTTATAAAGCAGAGACTGGTAATATTTATCTGAGAGATAGTTGATGAGTTAAGAGGCAGAGAGTAGGTGAGTGTTAAGGTAGTAGGTACACTTTAGTCTCACGATTACGAGTACAGAGATTTCTAGATATAAGGAGTAGTATACAGACGATCACAGTGGATTGGTGTGTGTCTAGGATGAGTATCTCACTCTACAGGTGAGATGGTGACACACACAGAGTTAGGTGGGGTTGAAGGTCATGGTGATGTCTTCATGATCTATACAAGTGACATCGTTAGAGCGCAGTGATTTGGCAGTTAAGTGTGAGACGAGAGGTGGTCTGGTTTGAGTGACTTAGTGAGGGAGATGATTTTGTGATATTGTGCGAGATATTGAGTACGCTATAGTTGAGACTGTGGAGAGCGGATGAGTGGGAGTCGCGGAGTGGTTACACGTGTGCGTGCGAGAGAGATGTAAATATAATGTAGCATATGAGACTGCGGTTTTTAGGGAGGATAGGAGGATTAGTTTGGTCGCAGGAATGTACAAGTAAGTATTTAGATATACTCAGGTTCTATAAACTTGCGAAGTGGAGTGTGAGGAGATCAGGTTATTGGCGTTCAGATAGTGAATAGAGGTGGGTGAGAGTGAGTGTTACATATGGAGGCGCGCAGTCAGGCACTCTAGACACACTAGGCTTACGGGACAGTATCAGTATGTTGGGATGGTGGAAGTGTAGGGTGTGGTAGGGTTTGGACGTTTGGTGGGGGATATGGATTATGGATAGAAAGTTTATAAGTGCTCTCTTGGAATGGAGTATTTAGTGTTGGAATATTATTTCACTCTGTCGTAGTGGGTGGACAAGACAGGTATTTTGATAGGGTGACAGGAAGACAGCGTTGTGGTAGTGACACGAGTTGGGAGCACGATAGGTCGACATATAAGATCACTATGCCATCATAGCAATGATCAGTGTAGATACAAGAGTGTTGTAATATAGCAGATAGAATGCATGCTTGAGGGAGCAGGTTTGGAGATCTAGGTGATGTTTGGAATAGTTCACTTTAGTTTGAACTTTTTGGTATTAGGTAAGTGTTTGTAGTATTGAATGGATTATGCGAGAGACATGTAGACGTTACATAGGACATGGTTCACATTTGTAAGAGGATAGTTCTGTTTATATGAGTGATAGAGTACTTTGAGTGGGGGTATTTGTGCATAATTGTACTGGGTTATTCTGTTCAGTTACAAGAAACTGCTACTGTTGTGTCTAAAGTATCTGCGTGTGGTACGACTTTCGATGAGACACGTTGAGGACTCAGTTTAACTATTTTGAGGGCACAATAAAGATATTATGTATAGGAGTGGGAGGTGGATAGTATGATGTGTTATGCAGGGGGTGTGTGGAGGTATCTAGACACAATGTGGTGTAGTAGTGAAGGTGATGTGAATGGGGGGGGGGGCGGGGGAAGGAGGAGGTAGGTCTATGCGAAGTGATAGCATCACGGATTATGAGCAGAGAGATTAGGGCGGTTGCGATTAAGGTATATATTACGGCTGTTATGAGAGACGTTATGTAGCGTGTCTCAGATTCTTGGACAGATTTACATTTGTGTTCAGTTTGGTACATGACAACACCTGTAGAGGATACACTTTTGTTATAGGGTCGTCTGGAGTCACAATTATTCAGTGATTTGGTGGGTAGGATCTGGGAGTAGGACAGGCGTACATGACAGGCATGGGTGGGTAAGCTTGCTAAGATAGATCTGTGCATTGTGAAGATGACAGTTAGCATTTGTTAATGGAGGTGTGTGAGTAAGTTTGAGGGTATTTGTATGAGACTAACAATGCATTTGTCTATCGACAAGAATTGAGATTGTCTCTTCGGGTCTATTGTTTAAGTGCAGATTGAGGATCTAGAGTGTGTGTGTAGGTGAGATGTAAGGTCTTGTGGGATATAGTGGGGGCGACGAGTATAGATAGCGTGAGGGTACAAAGGCAGGTGTGCGAACATGGAGAGCATCACAGACATATAGTGAACATCAGGATGTGGGAGGAGGGGGGATGATAATCTCTCCTATATCTATATTTGGAGGTTTATTCTAAGTATATCTATTCAGTTAGTTTAGATCAGTGGCATTCTGACTATGCCACATCGTGTGTTGTGGTGACAGATAAGTGTGGTGAGATTAGGGTACATTATTTTAGCTATATAGCAGATGGCGAGTGGGGAGATTGCACTCTACTCTCTATGCTGCATAGTCAGGAGGCGCGATCGGAAGCAGGGTACAACATTGGGTGACACACACATTGAGATAGCACGCGGAGATGCCAGACGTGATTAACTAAGTTCTATATAAATAATTTGAGCACTTTCATCTCTCCTCAGTTGATCTCACTATCGGTAGGGAAGTGATAGAGCAATGGTTTGTCACACCTGATAAAGGTGTCAAGTGTGATACATATGCAGATGTGTACACACAATGATACACGGGGCGAGAGGTTTCATGGGCACACAAGACACATGATGACATGTCAAGTGTGGATGTATATCTGGATGGAGTTTCACAGTTTGGAGGTCAGTTTCTGGGAGTAGAGAAGTGTTCTATAAGGGGTCACATTCTCTATAGGTATTTTGCCACGAGTCTATACAGACTATATTGATTATTAGCGTGAGTGTCTGATGGACAGCTAGAGTCTGATGACACAAGTCTTAGGGTCTTATTACTAAGAGTAGAGAATGGGTTTGATGTGATGCGAGAGACGATAAGGTGAAATGGTATGGGTACACGGTGATATGGCGGTAATTTTGTATGGGTGTGATTTTTAGTTGATGTTAGAGGCATTATGAATCTTTCAAGGAACAGACTATAGCTGTTGTATGAGGACGTTAAGATATTTTTTAGTGGGGATTGATTGTTTATCTTGGAGAAGGAGAGGGGTGGTTGGAGTGTGGTGTTAATTGGGGGGGGGATTGGAGGTTGTAAGGTTGATGGAGGAGGAGTTAAGGTGATGGGGGGGTAGGTTTATAGTCAGACATTGTGACAGATGTTGATGTTTCTGCGATTATATAGGAGTCTTATCATTAAGTGGTGTTGTGCGAGGGCGGGTGTTCTTTATATTGGGAATGGTTGGAGTGGGGGAGTGTCTTTGGGTAGTTGTTTTTGGGATGTGTGGATGTGTGATGTGTGTATTTTAGTAATGATGGGACGGTGGTTAGACAAAAGTGTGTAGGTGTGATTGTTTTGTGTCATTACTTATAGAGTGTGGGGTTGTTTGTGAGTGGGGAATATTATTAGTTGTTGTGGGGTTGTATATTAAGGTGTGGAGTGGCGCAAGGGTGGACACAACATTTTATGTATCGTTGAGAGCATGTTCTAGCAGAGTTGGGCGTTAGAGGCTGACACACTTAAGTTGTGGTTCGGTAGAGATTTCATATGTTGAGAGAGTTGCATATCATGGTTGGGGTGACTACAGAGTGAGTTTCGATATACAGAGCTAGTTTTTACTTTTCGTCGGGAGGACTGTGAGTGGCAGGTGTTTTATTCTTACTTCTGAGACGATCTTGTGTAGACAGTGTAACTAGAGTGGGTGGTGAACACATTCTCTTATGGACAGGTGGAGGTTGGGACATGATGCACAGATGCTAGTACGAGACATTTTCATGGGTGGGAGTGGGAGTACTGGGAGAGGTAGTTCCATTGGTTGTATCAGTTGGTGACATATGGGGGTTAGAGATAAGTCATAAGTTGGTGTGTATGAGGATAGGGAGTGGCTACTGAAGATGGGATAGTGGTTCTAGGTTCACTGATTATAGGTTGGTGAGGGGAGGATGGAAGGGTAGTATATTGTGTGGAGAGAGCGGTCTGGAAGGGGGGTCAGTATGATGTAATCTGTATAATCAATGGAGGGTGAGAGTATTTGTAATGTTGCTGTAAATGTTATGATATAGTCAGGGGGCGTGGGGAGAGTCAGGCGAAAGGTAGTTGTATGTTGTATCTACAAGATTGGGGTATATTGGGTATAATAGAGAGCAGATGTGGTTAGTCAGTGAACATGTATGGAGATCTGTGTGTTTGAGTGGGTGCGTTTATGGATATATATTTAGTGTGTGAGTGGTCAAGTGTGTAGTCTTGTTGCGGTTGCGTATGAACACATCAGTGTTTGGGTGGAAGAGGTCATTGTGGGGTTGAGGTGTTTGGTGGGAGATAGGCCGATGGTGTATAGGTATTCATATTGATGGAGGTTATGTGTTTGTGTGTGATTTGTGGTATGGGGGTGGGAGTGGGGGAGGGAGTGATAGGGATGTAGGGGGATTTAGAATATTATGGGAGGTGGGGGGGGGGTGATTGTTTGGGGGGTGGGGGTGTGTTTGGAGGGATTGAGCGTGTGCATACTTTTAAAAGGTTTGGGGGAGGTAGGTTGTGGGTGAGGTGGGGGGGGGTGGGTGTGGGTGGTAGGGTGTATATGGTATAAGTGGGTGTGTGGGGTGGAGAGAGATCACATGTGTGTAGAGAGAGGAGTGTATATATATATCACACTTCTTGGAGTATTTGGTTGGTGGGTGATTTGGTTGGGGAGGTTTGTTTGGTTATATTAGGGTGTTTGGTTGGTTTGGTGTGAGGGGTGGGGTGGTGAGGGTGGGGGGGGGGGGTGAGGTGGGATTTGTTTGTGGGGGATGGGGGGGGGGGTTCTGCGTTTTTGTATTATGTGTGTGTGTGTGTTGGGTGGTGGTGTGTGTGGGGGGTTGTATTATTTGTGAGTGAGATATGAGTGTGAGTTGTTGTGTGGTGAGATATGTTATTTGAGGTGTGTGAGTGGTGGTGGGGTTGGGGGGTGGGGGGGGAGGGGTGTATTTTGGGGTGTGAGTGTGTGTGTGTGTGAGTGGTTGAGGGGGGGAGGTTGGGTTGGGGGGGGGGGGGGGGTGGGGGTGTTTGGGGGGGTTGGATGATGGGTGGGGTGTGTGTGGTTTTGTATGGGGGTGTGTTTGGGTGGTTGGTGTAGTGTGGTTGGTGGGTGGGGTGTTGTTTGTGGTATGGGGGGGGAGTTTTGTGTGTGTGAGTGTGTGTGGTGGGGGGTGTGGGGTGTGGTGTGAGGGTTTTTTGAGTGTGGTTTGGGGGGGTGAGGTGGAGAAGTGTGTGTGAGTGTGTGGAGTGAGTGTTGTGATTGGTTGGAGGTGAAGTGGGGGGGAGTGTGTGGGGGTTTGGGGGTGTGGGGGGGTGGGGGGGGGTGGGGTTTTGGGTGGGGGGGGGTGGGTGTGGGTTGTTGGTTGTGTGGGTGTGTGAGGTTGTGGGTGTGGGTGTGTGAGATGAGTGTTGATAGTGGTGAGTGTGGGGTGGGGGGGGGGGGGGTGGGGTGGGGTTGGTTGGGTTGGGGGAGGTGAGGGGTGAGAGGGGGGGGGGGTTGGGTGGAGATGAGAGTGATTGGGGGTGGGGGGGGGGGGGGGGTGTGGTTGGGGGTTGGGTTTGGTGGTTTGTTTTGTTAGAGTTTTGAGTGGAGTCTTTAGAGTAGTTGTTGAGTTTTGTTGTTTTTGTGTTGGATTGGGGGTTTTTATGGAATGTAATTTGAGAATATCGAGTTGTGATTTTTGAGTGTGATTGAATGTATGGGTGTTGGGCGGTGATATTTATGAAGGTTTGTGGGGTTGTTTGGTGGTTTGAGTTGTGTTGGTGTGGGGAGATTTGTGTATGTGGGGTGTGATTTTTATGGTTTTAGTTGGGGGTTGATTGTTTAATTTTTGGTTGTTGTGGGGGATTGGGATGTTGTTTGTTAGGTGTTTTTGTGGGGGTTTTTTGGATGGATGTGTTTTGTTTTTGTGTTTATTTTGTAATTAATAATCTTTTATTACAAAACGAACTCGAAAGAATCACTAAAATCGGAGCTAAAACAAATAAGATACGACATTTACGGGTTTACGACGATTAATTTTATAAAAGCCCATGAACAGTAAAAAGTACTGTTCACCAGAGGACCCAAATTATGAAAATGTAATATTTTGATATATCTTTCTAATACGAAAGCGTTGACATAAGAAACATACAAATCGGGCTTAAAACGGAAAAGTTACGTCGTTTTTACTAAAGTAATAGTTATAAACTTTTTTACTTTATAAGTGTTTTTTTTACAAATGCAATAGATGTTATGTAGCTATATAGAAATTTTTTTTTTTTTTTTTAAAAAAATATATGGTAATATTAATCAAAATCGTTAGTGCTTTATAAGACCTACGTTTAATTAGGTTGCATTCCGTCATTTCCGTGACGCATTTTCTGTTGTATTTGGATTATCATTAACTCAAGGTGAGTTCATAGCCCCACGTTTTACATTTTAATGATTTACAAGTTTTGGGGTGAGAAACATATGCATGTTTTACAAATGGACGCAAGTGGACATTTTACATTACGATTACGTGTTTGCCTAAGTAGCGATAACCCTGTCTGAGCCCATTATCATGAACTGTCAATTACTAGGATTGTGAGCGCGAATGATATGAATAGATCTATTGGGATTGACATCCCCGTTCGGGTGATTAGCTATCACTGGACAAACGAACGTATACCATGTCGGACATAGGATGTTGCGGGTTAGAACATCAACACGGGCAATGTTGGCAATTTATATTGCATTTCATACATGTCGAGCTTCAGTGTCATGAGCTTAGGAAAACGTAATTACATTTTATGATGTTTGCATCTGTTGCATTATCATGGGGAAATCTTGCGGTCCTACATTATACATTTTATAAACCTATGAATTCACTCAACAATATGTTGACGTTTTAAAGCAATGTTTTTCAGGAGGTCAATAAGCACAGGGTGCAAGGGATACATTGGTGGTTTTATATTTTGGATGTCACGTGCATGAAGATTTGGTTGCATTACTTTTTGGGATAATTGTTATGAACTTAAATCTTGTATTTTGAACAATGAACATGTAAAGCTTCGGGCTTTTGTAACAACACTTTGCTAAATCCAATGTATCAGTTTTAAACGGCTTTTAATGGTCGTTCTTATATATATCTTGTGTTATTGATCTATGAAGTACCACCCCCAACCCATATTCCGCTGCGACCCAATTTGGGGGTGTTACAAACATTCCAAATCGTGACAATTAGTTATTTCATCCGAAGTAATTAAAATATTCAATTAACGAAAGGTTAATTGAAAACGTCACTTAATCTCCGTTAAATCTTCTCTCGGCTTGACAACTTGGTTATCTCATCCGGAATAATCAAAGTATTTTTAATTGACAAAAAGTTAATTAAAACGTCAACCAAATTCCGTCAATCTTCTCTAAACCTTCTCTCGTTCTAAAATCTCGGCAACTTAAATATTTATCCAAAATAATTAAAGCCCATTTAATTAATGAAAATTTAATTAAACATGTCGAGTAAAACCTCTTATATAACTTCAACGTTATTTCTCGAGAACTAAATTATCTCAAATAATATTATTAGTATCTTTCATCGTATATTAACAATTACATACTAATAAAGAGAAGAGGACTCATAGGGAGATGGAGCGAACAGTTGGCTTCAGTTCAGGAGTCACAGTGACAGGACCAAGAGAGCTTCAAGAAGCTCCAGTAGTTAGACACCAGTCAGCTCGGACGTCACCCATAGATACCTTGTTTTAGGAATTATGTATTAGCTTGTATTGGAAGTTGTAGTATCAAGAAAACTATGTAGTATCTTGGAGGGAAAACAATGAAACCTACTATCTATCGAATTATCGTATTATGAAAATTTCACCAATTTTACTTTAATTCCCTAAATTAATTGTGCAACCCACTCTCTCAAATATCATGAAATCATAACGTTATTTTGACAAAAATGAGCAATGCATCGCTAGTCCTTAATTATACATAGCTTGATCACCTATGTATAATTCAGGAATGACCTGGCCCATGCTGAGAGTTGTACCTCAAAAAGATTCTTGTCAAGAAACAATTTTTTATTTTTCAAGTTTTTGCGTGCGTATCAATAAAATTACTCATCATGAGGAACCAAACTAACAATCATAATCACTAAGTAAACTCTTACACCACCTTACTATATAAAGTCGACCTCATTAAAAAAATGTTATAACTGACGCGTTAAGCCGAAGGGGACGAATAAGCCCACTAGAAATCGAGCCATGGTCGCGACAATAAATATTAAACCAACATCACTAATCTTGAACGCTCAAGTTAAAGCAATTTAAAAGGGAATGGGCTAGACGGTTACTACGCTGGTAACGAAATTTTCCGAAAGGACATAATAAAAAATAACAAATAGATTTATTGCCCAACATTGTTTATTTATCTTTGAAATAAGATAACCTTAAGAACATAAAGGAATGAAAAATTTTATTACAACCCTCCCTAACAATAATATCTATTCCTTCCCAAAGAGTTCACCGCCATAGCAAGACGATGCTGGGCGCGAGAATAGCAAGAAATAAAAGATTGATTACTAAAACTTCTTTTCGTATGGGACGTTAGGGCAAGATAAATCTGAGGTGCTATCGCGCTCGCCATCGCCAATAGTGTAATGATATGCAACATTTTTGAGGATTGGATAAGGGAAAATTTAAGTGAAAGATTAAGTGTTGTATGGAGAAATGAAGGATAAAAATTTGGTATTTAAAAGGAGAAAATAACCGTTGGGGTTACTGTTCATAGCCGTTGGGGTTACTGTTCACGTAAAAAAAATACACACACCTCTTCATCAACACTATTCCGGAAGACAACTCGAATTAAATTGCGGGAGGCAAATTCTTTTACACGGGGAGACTGTAACAATCACATTTTCACACCTTTTTACATAATGGAACATCAATTATTTATTTTAAACTTTTACGCGATTTTAACGTTAAGTCAATTCGCGTAAGCTAAAAATTTAAATTCAGTAATCGGGCATCAAACAATTTTTATGTTTACGTCAAGCAAGTGTTAAGTAATTATTTTAAGGATAATTATTAACTTTGTACATTTTATTTTTATTGGTTAAGTAAAGTGTTTAGTTTCACAATTAAATACATTTAGCATATCGGGAGCAGAATATCTTTATATACTCAACCAAATACCCACAATTATACCTAATACTCAAAAATTATACAAATTCCTTGAATTTACTGACATAGGGACGGATTCTAGGATTAAGAAACACAAGGAAGATATTTATTTGAAGGACTTTCTAATGTATCACATCTTGTATAAACTTACAAGGCAATTTTCACCAACTAGTCTTACACCTTATACTATCTTACAATTTTCATACTTCTTACAACAATTGTCATTCAAGGGACATAAACCATGGTTATGTTAAAGTTACCATTAGATAGTTAAATTTGCTATTAAAAGGTCACTATGCAAGTAAACTTCACACAATCTCATTTCCTTAAGTAAAAAACAAACACATAATCTCTCCCTTATGCTCTCTAGCTTACGGCACACAACCAAACCAATATACTTTCCTTATTTTGATTTTACTAGTAATCCAGTGTTCAAGGGGGGGTCATTATTAGACATATCTAATGTGTATTAGAAGCTTGGTTTAGTGTTTAAAAGGGTTAAACAAGAAAGGTTCAAGATTAGGGTTTCAAGTGAAATTAAAATTTTCTTAATTATAAGCTTGGGTTTTGTTGATAAGTTAGGGTTTAGATCTTGTTTCTCTTCATCATACATCATATTAAGGTTATCTAAAAACCCTAAACTCTTTATATTTGTGATTTTATGTGTATATAATGTTTATATAGTTAATCACCATTTAGGGAACATATTAACAAGTAAAATGGATTTTTACACTTGTTCATGGTTTGATGAACTTTGGTCATATGTGTATATGTATGTTAAATACATGTTTTTATTGGAAGTTAGTATCATATAAGTGTTGGTCTATCCTATAAAAGTAGATATATACAAAGAGTACTTAAAAGTTTAATTAATAAGTTTATAAGTAAAAGTGATGTAAGGACTTGTTATCATGGACATTATTAGACAAGATCATTGGACAATTGTTAGAGGGGCGGGGGGGGAGGGGGGGGGGGGGGGGTGGGGGGGGGGGGGGGGGGGGGGCGGGGGGGGGTGGACTTTTAAGTTATATAAGATTGTGGTATAAAATGGTAGAGGTCTTGTAACAAATAACTAGGCCTAAAGTTATAAAAATAAGTTTAAACATATTTTTAACAAAAATATCAAAAGGGTCTGTTTGAATTTGAAAAATAATGTATTTAATTTTATAATTTAAAATTCCTACATGTTTCAAGGGATGTAGGCAATATTGAGAACTCGAAAAACCAATTTTTACAAAGAGATACGCCCATTTGCATCGTTTACGATTATAAAGTTTATAAAAATAGTTGTATAGAATATGAACAGTAAAAATCACAATTAATCTCAGATACATTTTTGAAAAATAAATTAGTTAGATAAAACTTTTAATACGAAGACATGCTAGAAAGAATCACTAGAATCGGAGTTAAAACGAACAAGATATGACTTTTACGAGGTTTACGCTAAGTAAATTTATAAAAATAAATTTATAAAAGTGCATGAACAGTAAAAAGTACTGTTTAGCTGGGGTTGAAAATATGAAAATGTAATATTCTGATACATCGTCTTAATACTTTCAATTATGAAAGCTTGTGGAGCGTAAAGAACATAAGAAACGGACTTAAACGATAAAAGTTACTGCCCCCTTTTTTATAAGAGATATTTATAAACGTTTTACTAATGAGATATTTATAGACGTTTTTACTTTTTACAATATGATTTGACAAAATATAATTGATGGATGTTCTATATAGAATTATATTGTGGTTTTAGTTATTCAATAGTACTTAGTACTCATAGACCTTATAATTAATTAGGTGGCATTGGGCGTATTCGTGACGCATTTTTTGTTAGTGATTTGCATTAATCGATTCCACTCACTCAAGGATGAGTTTATAGCCCGCATTTTTAATTGTTTTTTACATATACTTTCACGAACTTTTGGGGTGTGAAACTTGCTTGTTACCAATTTAATTTACATGTTTGGTTTGAATTCATTACTTGTGCATTTACAATTCTGTTTTACAAACTGCGTCTACATTATCGTTACTTATTTTGGGACGAATACATTGCTTGTTTCACTTTATTTTGGAAAATAAGGACATTACTTTCTTTACCCAAATGGATTACGGATTAAGCTTAAGCGGATTGAAACTGAGATATTACTTGGAGGGTAAGCGCAAATGTTTTAAATAGATCTATTCGGTCGTGACAGCCCGTTTGGGTGATTAGCTATAACTAAAACCTCAATACCCCCCTCTTCTCCAAAAAATTGGGCAAACGAACGTTTATGCATGTCGGAGTAAAGAATGTCAATATCTGAACATGCATTTATCGTGCTTGAATAAAGTGGCAGTACTCCCTAAGTTTCGGCAACAGTTTCTGAACTTAGAGGTAATGTATATCATAGTTTTTAAACATACTCTAAATATTATAGTATTTAAGGGGTTAAGTATTTAATTCCTAGAACATTTCTTTAGGCAAGGTAGTACTATCCGCTCGTAGGTCCTAAACATTATCAAACATTACTTTATTTTACACGATACTATCATTTATTTAGGCCATGAGGCATTTCATTTCGCCATGTCACGTATCCATTCATGCAATGAGTGCATATTCATTTTTACCATACACCATCTTACATCACGTTTATCATCCATACTGCACGCATCTTGCATGGTTTCATATAAAAATGACTTATATAAACTTTTGCTCGTGCAGGTTATGGATGCACCCACTATTCCCGTCTCTGCTGATTCTTCTAAGGGAAATTTTAAAGATGATATTGACATTGGTTTGGATGTTTGCCCAACCAGTTCCGTCGCTGCAGATGTTTTTCCTTCAGTAAAATGTTGTGGATACTAGCCTATCACGGGATGCTTATCGAGGATTCTATGAGTATTGCAAGGGTTGCCCATCTGGAGAGTTGAGTACATTGAGGTTCAGGATGGGTATAGCCGAAGCAGAGAATGCTTCTCTGCGTAGTAAGATTAGGACCATGGAGGCTATCGAGACGGTTACTCGTAGCCAAGAGAGGAGGACTCGTAGGTAGATGGAGCGACAGTTGGCTTCAGTACAGGAGTCACAACGACTTGACCAAGAGAACTTCAGGAAAGCTCCAGGAGTTAGTCACCAGTCAGCTCGGAAGTCACCCATAGACACCTTGTTTTAGGAATTATGTATTAGCTTGTATTGGAAGTTGTAGTATCAAGAAAACTATGTAGTATCTTAGAGGGAAAACAATGAAACCCACTATCTATCGAATTATCGTATTATGAAAATTTCGCCAATTTTACATTAGTTCCCTAAATTAGTTGTGCAACCCACTCTCTCAAATATCATGAAATCATAACGTTATTTTGACGAAAATAAGCAATGCATCGTTAATCCTCAATTATACATAGCTTGATAACCTATGTATAATTCAGGAAGGACCATGCCATGCTTAGAGTAGTCACCTTAAAACATCTTGTTAAGAAATAATTTTTTATTTATATCAAGTTTTGCATGCGTATTCATAAAATGTAATAATCACGAAGAACCAAACTAACAATAATAATCACTAAGTAAACTCTTACACCACATTACTATATAAAGTCGACATCATCAAAAAAAAAGTTATAACTGTCACGTTAAGCCGAAGGGAACGAATAAGCCACTAGGAGCCGAGCCTTAGATGCAACAATAAATATTAAACCAACATCACTAATCTTGAACGCTCAAGTTAAAGCAATTTAGAAGGGAAATGCAAACGAGTTACCAAGCGTGGTAACGAAATTATCAAAAGACATAAATAAAAATAACAACTAGATTTATTGCCACAACATCCGTTTATTACTTGGGAAATAAGATTACATAAGAACAAAAAGGAAATACAAGTTTTATTACAACCCTCCCCTAGCAATAATATCTATTCCTTCCAAAAGAGATCCACGCCAATAGCAAGAACGACGAGGGGCACGAGAATCACTAGAATAAAGGCCAGATACTAAAATTCTTCTTTGTATGGGACGTAGGCAAGATAAATGCCGAGTGCTACCGCGCTCGCCATCGCCAAGAGTGTAATGATATGCAACATTTTTGAGGATTGGATAAGAGAAAATTTAAGTGAAAGATTTAGTGTTGTGTGGGGAAATGGAGGATACAAATTTGATATTTAAAGGGAATGAGTGACCGTTGGTCACTGTTCAGTGACCGTTGGAGTCACTGTTCATGACCGTTGGGGTCACTGTTCATATAATTTTTTTTTTACCCACACCTCTTCATTAACACCATTCCGGAAGGCAACTCAAACTGAATTTTGGGACGAAATTCTTTTAACAGGAGGAGACTGTAACAATCCGTATTTTTAGGTCATTTTACGGCGTCAATAAATTCACTATTTATTTTTAGTATTGTATGCGTTTGCTTTTAAATTGAAATCGTTAAGTTAAATCGCGTAAGCTAAAATTTATCGTTCAATGTAAACGGGCATCAAACAATTAAATGTTTACATCAAGAAAGTGTTAGATAATTATTTAGAGTATAATTATTATCTTTGTATATTTTATTTTTATTGGTTACGTAAAGTGTTTACGTTTCGCAATTTAATACATTTAGGCATACCCGGAACCACCAAAACTTTTCTACGCTTCAACAAATACCCAAAATTGTACCCAATACTCAAAAATTACAAAAATATCTTATACATACTCACCTATGGCTGGATATGGTGAAAAAGAGCAAGAAAAATATCACAAAATCTTCCAACTTGATATGTACAAACACATCCCATTAAAACATAAGTCAATACAAGTAACATAGTCTTTTTCTTCCTTGATTTCCTCCTCGTGTCCAAGCATAGTGTAATATGAACCTAGACTTATTTAAAACTAGCTACAAGATGTATATAAGACATGTGCTTGTAAGTAAACACATACACACTTCATTTCTTTGGTGAAAACAAAACATTCTCCCTTTTCCTTCTCATATGCCACGTCCAAACTCAAAACCATAAACCATCCATACAAAATTTATTTACCACATTTACAAGTGTTCCTACAACATATCTAATGTGACAATCCGTCAATTTCAGGTCATTATTTTATTCTCGAGTATTAATTATATTTTTCATTTTTATGTTGAGATATGAACTCACGACTAACCGGGAGAATTAGGGCTTACATTTGTAATTTACGTGACGTTTACAAAGAACCGGCGAATTCTACGTTAAGCATCGACGCTTATATTTTCAAAATGCCGTAGAAATAATTTTATTACATTCGTTTTTATTTTTCGTGTTACGCGCATTTTTCGTATTTTACGTAAAATCTTTACGAGCAATGTTCATAATTATTATTCGTCTTGTACTCTACGTAAATTAAATTTTCAAAAAAATTACCCGTACGATGTAAAACTATTTTTATTTTGATCGTTTTCACTTCATGGTTCCGCCTTAACTCTCGGAATATTTTTCGCTAGTACCCGTTAGCCTCAAAACTACCCACTTATCTTAAAATTTATACCCTAAATATTAAAACTTATAAATATCAAAAAGCTAAAGTGGTCAAACCACTCTTGGTGGCGTGTCCAATTTATAAGTGTCCTTAGGACACTTGTAAACTCTATTTTGCATGAAATGCATGTCAAGGTTGATAAAAACCACCAACACCTTCATTTCTTTTTTTTCATAGCACTAAATAAAATCTTCCTTTTGTTTCCCCTTGTGGCTGCCGAATATTAACACCACCACCACCACTATTTTATAAAAAATTTCTACTCCATTTTATCACTATATTATCATCCTTTAATTACATGCAAAGTTTGGTTAAATTTCATGGGGATTTGAAGAAGTCTTGGAGTTTTTCTTGAAAGGTTTTGGGTGCTTATTTGGGTCGAGTCAGCCAACAAAACAAGAAAGGGTGTTCTCGTTCTTGATTTTCTTATAAAAATTATTCTCTTGTGAGGTTAATTCTTGTTCCTTTGATTTCTCTCTAATTTTGATCAATGCATGTGCTTTCTGTTTAAATTTTACGAACATACAAGTTATGAGTGTTTGATTTTTGTATTAATTATGATGTATGGGATATGTTTAGGAGATGTGTAGTAGCATTGCATGAGGGTTGATTGTGTTTTTAATGGATTTAGAATAGGTTTGGAAGAGTTTTGTGTAGACAGTTTTGAAACAGTAGCAAAATCGTGTAATATCTCAAATATTTTGGCTTGGGATCTGTGATTAAATTAAATGGTTGAGTAGATATAGGTCTTAGCATCATGTGATAGTTGGATGGTCAACCAATTATTCCGGATGAGTGAGATATGGCCAAAATACGAAAATGGGTCAGTTCTGGACTCTTGCTTAGAAAACGTATTAACCACCAGGTTTATGAACTAAATGTTTGTGTTTTAAAGCATGGGTCAGTACTAGGCATCATAGGGAAGCTCCAGCACTTGGCCCCATGTCTATTGCTATCATAGATTAGGATTTGTGGTCTTTTTAGTAAAGTATAGGAAATCAGTGAAAATTGTGGGTTGAGTCATCAGGGGTAAAATAGACTTTTCACCATGATTTTTAAACATTCAGTAAGTGGGGCCTACATTTTTGAAAACTAGACTCCAAAATATTTCCAGGGGTGAAAGCCTTATGTTTATACCATTTATAGATTAGGAAATATGAGTCGATGAACACGAGTCAATTTCAGAATTCCAGTTTTACGTCTAGTCTAAAAATTGTAAATGCATAGATAATCTTAGTTAACATTGGAATTAAACGGCGAAACTTGGTAGATGTTTAAGTCTATGTAAGATCAGGTCACCCATCATTTTGGGAAGTAAAAATACCTTGATTAGACCTAAGTGTAATGTGCTCCATATCTTAGAAACATATCCTATACTCGTCGAATTTTTCTTATGTATTGCTTTTACGTATATAATATACTAAGGCGCGTCATATATTTTAGGTGGTGCGTAAGTATTTTCTCCCGTTCAAGACATATTATACCTCTGGTCCCTTTGATATCTCGGTGAGTTCATAGCCTCGCATTTTAATACTTTAATTGTTTTATAAACCCGCGAGGGGGATAACATGCTTGTTTTTAAAAATAGAACACAAGGGACCCGAATGTATGCTAGTAGCCTTGATTATTATAAGTTAGCTTAACTCGCTAGATAAAAGACCCGTGGAAATCATGAATTGTTAACTACCGGGTAATGGTAGACGCTTATACATGAAATAGTACTATTTGGAGGTTGCCACCTCCAATCCGTGACGACTGGCTATCGTCATGTGTCGGGAAAATGACACTACGGATGCGTTGTATAGAGAGTAATATGCACTCATAGCGAGGGTGTATAGTGGGCATTTTTATTATATGGTAACGTTCAATGTCATGAGGCTTATAATAATCCCCCTATAACTTTGTCTGATCCACATCGTTATGTCTTGATGATTTTGAGAAATGATACTTGTGTTCGGAATTTATTATATATATAAACTCTATGGATTCACTCAACATTATTGTTGACTTTTTAGCATGTTTTATCTCAGGTCCTTGAAGGTAATTCGGTGATGAAGATTTCGGAGAAGCTAATGAAATAAATATTTTGAAGGCCCATTTAAAGAAAATCATTCGAAGAAAATATTTGAAAATGATGTATTGATTATGAAAATATTTGGGACCTATGTTGTGAAACTTTTATTTCGAATGGTTATATTTAAAAACGTCTCTTTTCGAGTCGTTTTCTATGCTTGAGTTATTGTATTAAGACGTAGCACCCCAAATGACCCTTCCGCTGAGATATATAAAAATGGGGGTGTTATAATAGAATTTGGATCAATTTGATCTGAATTAAGTTTCGAGTGATGTTCTTTGATGATTTTCTATTTTATTGTAGGTGTTTAGTCATTTGAGGATATAGACATTTGATTTTGAATATGAGGTTATGATAGTGTGTCTTATAAAGGACATGAAGTGTATGCTTTGACATGAAGAATTTTTGGATTATATGGAGGAGGTGTTTTATCCTAAGGTTTAAGAGGATGAATATAAATAATAGAGGGTAAAGTAAAGTGGATATATTTGTCTGATTGCAGTTCCTACAGATCCACCATAATGTCACGGATCTTGTTTATGGTAGATATGTGGGTCTACGAAAGCCATATACATGAACAGCAAATATAATGAAGTTTCCTCAACAAAGATAAACCTATTTCTAACAAAAAATAAAGCATGCATAGCATTCATTAGCATACATTTTGTCCAAGATAGCATAGTTTAACACAAAAGATACTACTAGCATTCATTAAGATAGCACAATATTATCCTAAAATAGCAATTCATGATTCTTATCAAATAGGTTATGCCTAATTTAAAATTGATCCACGAATGACCAATATCCTAGCAAAGGAGATGATTGGTTTGAGCTTTCCACCGATGATGGTGAGTAAGGTATGTCAAGTTTAACTTCTTCACCCTCATTCCTCTTTCTCTCATTCTTCCTATTGATGGAGCTCATCATTCGATAGTCCAAAACGAATTGTAGTGTATGGCGAGGACGAAAGAGTTTAGGATGTTTAGCAAGAACAAAGAGGTATAGACGAGTAATGAGTAAACTATATGGAAGAGGACAATCGATTCTATTTTTGACTCTCAATTTTATGAGCAATGAAGTAGGCAAGGTTAAAGTCTTGAGAGTTTTTAAGATGATAGAGCATGATAGCAGAGCATGCATCTACGGAGCTTTTGTAAGTGTCGACACAAATGAAATTCTCATGAACGATGAGTTCCCAATCCTTGATGTTGGGAGGAAGATTATCTCGGAGGATAATGGTAGGATTTGAGCAATTTTGATGACTTGATGGAATGCAAATGTTTTGAACGACATCTCTAATGTTTGGAAGGTTAGTTTGATAAGAGACATGTTTTTCATGAATAGTGTTCAAAAGTTCTAATGAACATTCCTTTGAGAAGATACATGTTCCTTTGTATGGAATTTGAAGGACTTGACCGAATTTTTCAAGTGACATTATGAAATCTTTGTCTCAAATGGTGAAGCCAATCAAAAGAGACATATCACGCACATCACGAATTAATTAGAATTTGCGATAGAATTCGATGATGAAACGAGGACAAATATGACTGTTTAAAGTGAGGAGACAATCAAATTAAATGGATTTGAATTGATCAATGATGTCGTTGCCAAAGGTGGAGGATTCAATGTGTCTTCCTTTATGAATGAAGCGATTTCGAAGGGCTTTAAAAGAGCTTTTGGCATAGTTTGGAGTGGACTTTTGGTGATGGATTTTTGGTATGTAGGGTTTGGTTCTTTTTTAGTCGGGTTTCATCATTCCAAGCATAATTGAACCTAGTAAATTTATAATTAAAATATATATAAATATGTTGAAGATAAGTTATGATATATGTATGTGATTGATGTTCATGATGTAGTTAATCGCACATGTTCATTTTGCTTTATCTTGTAAGTTAAATAAGTTAAGATAATACATTAATTGTAAATCTTAAGGGTTCATTCATGAGAGAATAATCGTTTTTTATTTGTATTAACTATGTAGATAGATAGCACTTGTTTAGGAAAATTCCCAATTGT
The DNA here is from genome assembly GCA_026074375.1 of Tanacetum coccineum. NCBI lineage: Eukaryota > Viridiplantae > Streptophyta > Magnoliopsida > Asterales > Asteraceae > Tanacetum > Tanacetum coccineum. Next base: position 2,842 of record BQNB010015211.1, on the reverse strand, counting down.
GAGTTTTTATTTGAAACACATAACTTGGGGTCTTTGGCGAATCTCTTTAAATGTACATTCCAAGTGTAGAAAGATTGGTTGATCTATTGTTTCAAATCTTTTTCCTTTTATAGAAATAAAATAATTGTTTCAAAATAAAGATTTTAAAAAGAAAAACTTACAATTATGATTGTAGATATCTTAACATGTAAGGATGTTAGGTTCAAGAAAAGTGTCGATTATATGGTTTTATTATATTTAGTCATTAGTCTTTATTTTGTTAAGAATAATGTAGCTTGTAATAAGGTTTTATTTGCTAAAAGTAAGAATAGCATAATTACCAAAGTCTAGGGACTAGTAAGTGAAACATTAAAATTAACTGGAAGGGAAGCGTCTTCCCCTCTCTCAATAATACCCCTCTTAATCACCATTATGAGGGTTAAGCCTTGTAATAATATTTATTTTTCCTTCTTATAATGTGCAACAATAAAGGCGCCATCGACTTAAGTAAAAACCCCGTCTAACACTCTCGTACCAAACACATAGAAATACGTCACCACTTCTTTCGCGACAACGTCTAGAAGGGTAATATTTCAATCTAGAAAGTTGCATCCGAAGATAATTTAGCTCACATTTTACCTAAGCCATTGATGTGTGCTAAAACACACATTATTTTAGCCCCAGAAAACACTATATAACGGACTAAAAACACTAAAATATGGAAAATTATATTGCAAATATATTTGAATTGTGTTTTTATATCTTGCAGGTACTAAGTGTGAAAACCGTGAGTTAGCTGAAACATCAAAGACCTTCAGGTTTGTTTCAACAGCATGAGATACCTGAGTGGAAATGGGATAGAAACACCATGGATTTTATCACTAAGTTGCCAAGGTCAAGTAGTGGGCATGATATAATTCGGGTAATATTCGCTAGACTGACTAAGTCAACCTATTTTCTAGCTATACGAAAAGATTACAAGATGAGAAGTTGGCAAGGATTTCTAATGATGATATAGTAGCAAGGCATGGAGTTCCAGTGTCGATCATCTTGGATTGTGATGGAAGATCTACTTCGCGGTTTTTGCAGACATTGCAAAAGCGTTAGGAACACGACTAGATATGAGTACTGCTTATCATCCTCGAACGGATGGACAAAGTGAGCAGACCATTCAGACTTTAGAGGATATGCTAAGAGCGTGTAGGATTGATTTTGGTAGTGTGAGAATTCGTATTTTCAGGTAGTGCTTGAAATATTTATCTGTTTTAGCATTTGAAAAATTGATAAATCCCATATTTTAGCATCGGAAGTTCATTTATTTTTATTTTGTGCTCCCCGATTAATTCTGCGTCTTAGCCAAATCCATGTTAAAATAATGTACATTTTACCATACCTTTTATTTAAAAAAAAGTTTTACTTACAACTTTCCCCTAACCGAATAAAACAACAAACAAAACACCCCTTTCTTTTATTTGACTCCTACAAAACCACAAACCAAACACTCTTTTTTCCTTACCTTTTATTTAAACTCTACACTAAAAATACTACACTAAATAAATTTAAAAAAAATAATAAAAATATAAATATATATCAGCCCAAACATCCATAGAAATCATCGACACATTCTTTTTCTACTTATACACACTACTTGCTTCTAAATTAAAAACACAGTAGATAACAAAAGTGGCTTAACAAAGCACTTGATGAAGGTCCTTATCAGTTTTAAATGTTCGTTCCTAGTGATTCGACAGTACCAAAACTGCAGACTGCAGAGGATTTACAAGGTGATGCGTTATTGCACTATGATGCTGAAATGGAGCTCATGAATCTGATTCTACTTTCTATTCTAAATGAAATTTACAACTCTGTCGATGCTTGCACTACGGCCAAGGAAATGTGGAAAAGAGTTGAACGTTTGATGAGGGGCACTATACAAAACAAAGTTGACAGAGAAACTCGTTTTACGAACGAATTTGATCAGTTTGTTGCTGAACCAGGGGAAGCACTTGTTTCTGTCTAAAACCGTTTTGCTCAGTTAATGAATGATTTGGAATGAAATAAAATGATTTTTCCAATTGTCATAGTTAACACAAAGTTCCTGAATAGCTTGTAACCGGAATGGTTGAAATATGTCACCCAAGTTTGTCTTGCTAAACGTTTAACAGTGGATTCGTTTGATGATCTCTTTGATTACCTTTAGCAATTCGAGAAAATGGTTAATGCATCACGGGCAAAGAAGTTTGAAAAGTCTCATGATCCTTTGGCTCTAGTAGCACACATAGGCTTATCTTCCAGAAATACCTCATCTTATTATGTTACACATCCTACGTCTGTGGTTGATTATGACGATGAGTACCAGGAGGATGATGTTCAAACCAATTCTGAAGATCCCCTAGCCTCTGCAATGTTGTTACTTGCTCGAGCCATTACTCAAAATTTATCTAATCTAACAAAAATCGTCTTCGTACTTCATCCAACACCAGAACCAAGCAATTATTCAAGGAGATAGGGTGAATATTCAAAGCAGGAACTCTGGTAATACTGGAAGAAATACTAGACGAGCGTATGTTCAAGAGGAAGTTGTTGAGGGATCTAATGCTCAAAATGAGACCGGAAATGTTCAAAGGACTCTTCGAACTTCATCTTCAGGAAATACTTCAACTGTTCAATGCTACAACTATAGTGGAAAAGGACATTATGCTAGGAATTGTCCAAAGCCAAGAGTTGCTGGCAAAATATTTCATGGAACAAATGTTGCTGGCAAAACAAGATGAAGCTGGAGTAATCACTAGTACAAAAAGTGGATTTGGTCACACATGGGCAAAATGAAACGGCCACACATTCACATATTTATGTGACCAAA